>JAYJME010005044.1:0-10419 GCA_036873775.1 Costaria costata
TTTTTGTCACCTTCGGTGGCTTGGCACCCCTCCCCCCCCGCCCCCCCCCCCGCCCTACCCGTTCGCCGCACTTCCCCCCTTCTCAGCCAAATCGACCTCTATCTTCGACAAGTTGTGTGGTTGGACGCGTCAAGGTAAGTGAGAGATAGTCAGGGACAAAATCGCAGCGGAAGCATGAGCGGCAGAGGGTGGTGGTGGTTGTGGTGGTCGTGGTGGTGATAGTGGCGGTAGAAGTGAGGCCTAGACATTGCGAATAGAAACTTTCGTGTGGAAGTTTCGACAGTAATGGCTGCTATACCCTCGGGTGCCGTAGATATACGCGCTGCGTTGAAGCGGTGGCTGGGTATGACGCTGCAAGCGCATGCCTTTATAGGTAACACACCGACTAACTGTGCCCTGGTGAGAGAAAAAAATATATTGTATGTTTTGTTTTACACCTTGTTCATTACGACATAGGTGTTTTTTTGCTCGTAACCACTGCGGTACTTGACGTATGCATGCTACGATAGAAGGCTCCTCACTTAAGGAGCTCCATACCACACCCGAAAACTGTTTTTGAGTAAACTGGAAGGCTACGTAGCCCAATGAAAAAAAACATGGGTTACTGTAGGCATACAAGAAGATCTTGTTTCAAAACGAGAATGACGTTCGGACCATTTTGAGTTAAGGGGCCCCGTCATTCAGTAACCAAAAAAAAGCCGAAAAAGTGCTACCTCTATCGTAGCACGCGTCACTTCTTGAACGGATGGGGATGTGAATGGCGTGTTTGTTCGCAGACTCCTCCAGCGACGAGTTTGAAGGAGACCAAGGGCTCCGCGCGATCAGCGAGGTGGGCGAGTTCCGAAACTGGGCCGCCACGGTTCAGACGGCGCCCGCCAAAGTGCTGAGGCCGAAGTCTGTGAAAGATGTCCAGAAAGTTCTTAAGAAGGTATGTGCGGGTGTCGGGATGTGGGTGTGTGCGTTTACGGCTCTACTGTAGGTGTGGTCACGCCGGTTTGCAGCGAGCGCCCCCCCCTGAGTTGACGAACACGCCGCCTGTACGACACGCAAAGTCGGGGATGCAAGAGTTTTGTCCCTTCGCTTCAAAACGTCCGGTCGCGTTCGCAGCCGGATTTTCTTCTGCTGCTGCTGCTGCTGCTGTCGTACTACGTTGGCTTTTCCGGAACGCTCTGTCGGCGTGCTCTTACTGAAAATCCAGTCTACACCGAATTTGAAGGCAGTCATGTTTTGCCGATGTGCTGTGCAGCCGATACGCTGGTGGTTCGGGGCGGGTAGGAGGTCAGGTCAGGACACGGCCGTGGTGGCGTGTGACGAACGGGTCGGGTGGATGTTTTACCTGAGGGAGGAAGGAACACAAGGAGCTGACCGTTTTCTCCTGTGACGTCCTCCAAGCGCCTGTCTGTGTCGGTCCTGCCGACGTCTAGCGCATCTCTTTCAGACCTCCTTTCCGCTCTTGGAGTACAAGGTGTTAGTATTGCCGTTTGGAGCTACCATAGTTGCTTTCGCCTTGGTAGATATGCAAACCGAGCGATTTAAAGTCGACGGGCGGAAGGGGGAAGGGGGGTGTGTTGAATCCGACGCGCCATGGAGTTCCAACAGGCAGGGGTCGGAAACGGTCGAGAGAAAGCACGTAGTCCGCATTTTTCGGGGTTGGCTCATGAGTGCACCGATCGTGCTTTTAAGCACAATCACCTTAAGTTAGAGTGGCTCTGCGTCCACCCGCATATGTTGTGGTTCTTTCTTTAGTCGGGGAAAGTCGAGAGAAAGTACGTTAGTGGTCTTATTTGTCGAGGTTGGCTAGTTTAGAGGGGCTCTGCGTCGACCGCCTATGTTGTGCTTCTTGCTGTGGTAAGAGCGTACTGCGTGTTGTACGGTAACCTTTGAGTGTCTACCGCGTGTGACGCGTGTACGTGCTTGCACAGGCGGGGGGGATGGATCACAAGCCCAGCATTCGGTGCATGGGGTCGAGTCACTCGTGGACCCCGCTGTTCGCTGACGACGGCGCCTGGCTAATGGACACCAGCGGAATCAAGGACATCGTCTGGAGCGCTACCGAAAACCCAACCCAGGTGAATTTACAGCCACCATCGACGATACGGCGCTACTACGACAATAGTAGATCTTGCGTGGTACAAACGTGGTAAAACCGGAAAAAACACGTGTCTGTTACTTGGCGGTGGAATCTGGATCAGAACAGGCTCACCCCAAACGCGTACGGTATTGCGCACGAGAAAACCCCGCCAACCACCACCAGAAAATCGCCTGTGATGCCGGGCGGGTTCGGGTTCGATATGAGCCCGTACTGCATACTTCGATTCTATAAGGCAGAAGCTGATGCAGATGCTTGGTGGCTACGGAAACCGACCCCATCGCTTGCTTGTCGCCCTCATTCTGAGTGTGCGTTTGTTCTGTGCTCATGTGCGTCCAACTGTTTGTCAGTCAGCCGACCGGTCCTTAGTTTTTCCCTCGCGGTGTTCTGGAAACATGGTTAAAACGCTGTTTCTGCCAACCAGGTGACCGTTGGACCCGGAGTCACGGGCGGCCAGCTGGCGACGTTCTGCGACTCGAAAGACCGGTGAGCCGAACCGAACCGTTGACACCGGTCCATTGTCACCGGCCGACGCGTGCTACGGTACGAGAGGTTGCACTTTTTGGCGTTTTTGTTTCTGAATGACGGGGCTCCTTAACCCAAAATCGTCGGAATATTATTCTTGTTTTGCTATACAAGAGTATTGTTTAAACCTATACCAGGGGTCCGGTAATCGGGTTGCACTTTCATTTTACTCAAAAACATGTTTTCGGTAAAGTACAGAGCGCTTAAACTGAGGAGCATCATAACGAAAAAAAACTGGTCCATCTCTATCGTGGTATGTGTCCGGCCATGGTGCCGCAAAGTGGGTTAATGTGCGTTCTCGCATGTTCACCTGCCATAGTTGCCACGAAAAGAAAGGGGGTTTAGTGTGCGTTCTCGCATGTCACCTCGGTCCACGGAACTATACCACCACTCAATCGTGCCTGATCCCACCCGGTCCCGGTCTCGGTCCCACCCCGATTCGGAAGTCTGATGTGCCACGTGCCTACCTACCTGACTGTCCTGTATGAAACACAAAAAAAACAATCGACACCTGCCATAGTTGCCTCGAAAAGAAAGGGGGTTAGTGCGCGTTCTCGCATGATCGAGGGACGCGCAGCCACACCACATGGTGGACGTGCGCCCACGCTGCCCTGGATGACTCAAACCTTAACCTTCACGCGCGTTTGGTTGGTGTCTTGAACGTGATGCAGGGGGGAGTGGAGGGGCATGTTCCTGCCGTCCGACGTGGTCCTAGAGACGGTCACCTACGGGGGCGTCGTTAATTCGGCCTGCCATGGCACCGGCCAAACTCAGGCAAGCCTTTGGCTGTCCTCGATTCCAAGCTGCTTGTTTCGTGAGGCGCAGAAGTGCCGCTGTATCATCTGCGGCATTGTGTCGGACGGGATTTGCAACGTCGTGGGCTGCTGTATTTATGGCAGGGTTGGAGCATATATTGTCCGCTTGCCAAGGCATTGCGTGTTACGCCCGTAGGCACTAAACACGGCCATTGTGCGCCCCCCCTTACGTTTGCCAAAGTTAAGTCGATATTGCACGAAGTGACGACTTCTGCAGGTCGCGATCGTACCGAGAGCCCGAAACCCTCGCGTCTGCCTCGCACAGGCTAGGCTATCGCGGACGTTATGGGAAAGACTTCCGGTTCTTGCGAGGAGTGGGTGCCGCGCAGTGCTCGTAGAACTCCCGCGGTGGAGCATTTCCTAAGGGTGGTCACGTACTTCGCACTGAAAACAGCATTTCCCGGAGCTGCGTTCCGAAGACCACGACCTATCACGCCTTCCAAGGTCTTCGCTCAGCTGTATCTGCTCGTGTGATTTCCCCTTCGATTCTGTGCCGTTTTATCAGACCATCTGCGACTACGTCGTCAAGACCAGCATAATCAAGTGGGACGGTACGCGTGAGGACCTCGCCAGAGAAGGCGATCCGGAGAGCTTCGCCAAGAAAATCGCCCACTTCGGTCTCCTAGGAGTTACCGTAGGTGAGCGCTCTTATCGTCCAAGCACGCCTGCCTGTGGTGTTGGACAGTAAACTTCGTTTAGTACCTTTGGCAATTGCCCCTACCCCGCCGCGATCTCGGGACCCGCTTGCCTTGCCCCCTGCCTATGACGGTCACTCCTACCGTACCGAGCATGCAAATGTCTGCTGCGCGTTATCATCTGTTTTAATTTCCCTCCTTTCGTGCGCCTCTGTGTGTGCCCGCAGCGATAACGTTCCAGCTGGATGCCGCACGAACTGCCATTCGGGTGACCGACCACAAGTGCCGCGCTAGGGAAATCTTCCTGGAACAGGGGCAGCTTCCGGGGCAGGGAGGGGGCGCCAACCCCCTGCTGGACCTGTGGAACGACAACTACGGCGTGGAGATTTTCTATTTTGCCGCATCCAGCCTGGACATTACCAACGTGTTGAGGTAAGGGGGCGTCGAGGTCGCGCTAGCCCCCCCTCCTCCGTGTGTGCGCGAGAGAGCCGCGCTATGACTTCGACTATACGTTTTGAGTGGTTCGCGTCATTTTGTGTGGGTGCGTTGCACAGGCTCTATTTCCGTTGTCTTCGTCGTCGCGGTCGTTAAATCACCCTCCACAACCGCCATCGCATCTGTCACGACCTTCGTCGCGACGACGATCGTGGCCAACCTCTTTGATACAACGGCAAAGCATCGTTGGAAAGTCATCACCTTCGCCGCCACGCCATCACCGCCGCTATGATGTTACCCCTCCGGTTTATGACTAAAATGGAGGTCTTTGGTTCGGCCTTGAGGCTTCGCAGGTTGTGATGCATGTATCACCACAGTGCACGGCAACAGCTAATAGTCAGCAGCCTCCATCCAGGGGTGCTGCACTACCAAAGCATGGCTACGGTTGTCGCGCGAGCATCTCCCCCTGAGTTGCACTGCCCCCATCTAGGCAAAGTATATTTCACACGAACAGGCAAATATTGAGGATTCAGACATGAGGATGTCTGAAGTTGGGCACGACGGCCAAGACCCTCGTATTCGAGTATAGTGCGTGTCGGTGAAAGTTGGTTTATGTTTGCGCCGGGTTGTATATACGTCGCGAATACTCTCGACTAATAGCGAGTATCTAGCGGCTACCCCGGACCCACGCTGTTGGTCACCGACGCCATGCCTAGCCTTGTGCTCGGTAGCCGCGTTGTGTTTGCATTACCGCCGATGTGCACGTGTTGCCTGCGTCTACATGGAGGGTGACGTAACACGTTCTGTTTCGCTCAGGAGCACGGCACAGGCTTGAATGTTCGAGTAAGTTTGACGCTCCGTATCTACTGAACGCCCTCCGATCCTGCGTTGCTTGTTGACATCGCCTAACAGCAAGGAGTTTGAGGACCAAACCTGGGACGAGTACAATGATATCTGCGCCGTGAAGACGTTCAACCGTACCGACAAGGCCGTCGGCAAGGTAAATAAGACAACTAAACACGTTTGGGTGTCTACAATGTAATTGGTTTTATCAGGCATATATATTCGATGTACTCGTATGGACTGTAGAGTCTACGTACATAGCCCTGAAGTTATGACGTCCAGCAAATGCAGTTCAAGTTTCCCACTATAGCCGCAGTCAGAGTTTCCCCCAAGAAATTGAGCCGACTACGTGCTATCCATCACCAACAAAACCTCAGAGTTACCGAGAAAACACGCTCCAATTAGACCGGTTATTGTTATCCGAAACTTGTGCCGACAAGGGCGTATGACTAGGGCGTATACCCGATATGTCTTTGTGCTTGAATGCAACACGAAGCTTCACTGTCGGGGATGTGCCGTGTACGGGAGAAAATAATGCGACAGCAGAAACGTTTGTTATTTGGTTCACGTAGCGCCCCCGGCAGCCCTACCGCGACCAAAGAGGAAATACAACACCGTTGGCGTCATTTGCCCACGCCCATAACGGTGGTCTGGCCTCTTTAACATATCTTCTCTTCATTACACGCTTCGCCGAGGAGGGTCGAAACATGTTAAGATCGTCCATGCCGACGTGGATTTCAAACTTCCCCCCTTTCTGCGGTGGCAATCGTTGTCCTCGCATGGAACGATAACACGAGTAAAGGGTCTGTGTGCGGGGGGGGTATTATCAGCGTGTACTACAAGAAAAAGGGGCTGTCCGAACACCTTCACTAGGTTGGTTTGAGGTGCGGCATCCTCGGCCGGAACTGTCGATTACAGCAGCGCTATTACGGGGAACCATAGTTAGTAGGACCTACTGTAGACACAATAGGACCTACTGTAGACACCAAAAACCTATATGTTTCCCTTTTTTGCTAACAATATTTGGTCCACAGTTAATAGGACCTACTGCAGACACAATAGAACCTACTGTAGACACCAAAACCTACATATTTCCTAACAACATTTGGTCCTGTTTACTACGGTCCCCCGAAACAGAAAACAGAGAGAAAACGATCGCTATCCTAGGGAGCTCGATAGTGGCCACAGCAGGCGAAGCAGGAAGGCGATAAGACAAGCAAGAACATTTTAGCTTAATTTAAGGAAAACACGTAATGAGCACACAAACGTTGGAGGCGCCTCTACTAACAGTAGAAACGGTGGTCCAATGAGCGCTCAAATGTTGGAGGCGCCTCTATTAGGAGTAGAGACGGTGGTCCGTTTAGAAAAGGATGCGTGGTCAATGGTCAAACCAACAAGGCAAGCAATAAGTGAGTACGCCCCCCCCCCCGATGGGTCTATGGTCATACGACTACGGCCGTACATGATATGAGTACACCCCCCTCCCCCCTCCTATACCCCTTCCCTCCCTCACTTCGTCACTGTCATCGCGATTCCGCCTGCTAGCCTTGCTCCCCTTCGCCGATTTCTGCCGCTGCAACTTCCGCCGCGGAAGAGAGACAAGGGTACAGATAAGGATAATGGTAAGGAAAATCCAACATGAAAAAAAGGGGGGGCTGGACGGACAAGGGAAGAACCGGCTGGAGCGCCTTAAACCTCGCACGATAAGCTTCGCGTGATAAGCTTACTGCGATAAGTTTCGCATGATACAGCCTCGCGTGATAAGCTTCGCGTGATAAGCTTCGCGTGCTAAACCTCGAATGATAAACGTCACGTGGTGATAAGCTTCACGTGATAAGATGACAAGCTTCATGTGATAAGCTCTGCGTAACAAGCTTCCCGCGATAAGCTTAACCTTCGCGAAATACGTCGAGCGTGATAAACTGCTCGTGATAAACTTAACCTTCGCGTGAGAAGCCTTGCGTGAAAGTTTTTTTCGCGTGATAAGCTTCGCGTGATAAGCTTCGCGCGATAGGCTTGGCGTGATAAGCTTGGCGTGATAAGCTTCGCGCGACAAGGTTCGCATAACAAACCTCGCGCGACAAGCTTCGGGTGCTAAAACCACGCGCGATGAATGCCGCGTGATGATAATCTTCGCGTGATAAGCTCAGCATGGTAAGCCTCGCGTGACAAGCCTCCCACGACAAGCTTCGCGCGGCAAACTCTGCTTGATAAGCCTCCCATGATAAGCTTCGCGTGGCAAACTCTGCGTGATAAGCCTCGCGTGATCAACCTCGGGGAATAGACCTCGCGTGACCAACTTCGCGTGATCAACCTCGCGTGATCAATCTCTCGCGTAATAAATCTCGCGTGATAAGCTTGACCTCTACCAGACGTACCGTATTACATTTTAGGTTTCACCGACCGCGGGGAAAAGCAACCGCTGCACATAGTATCACACTACCTGTACCACATTGTTGGACATACTTGCTCCGGGAGAGCTAACGCTACTATATATCTCACTATCATGCCATACCACATATTGTGTTGGTCTTTGCCAACCACGGGAAAAGCAACCACCATGATCCCATTACCACACTACCATACCATTTCGTGAAAAAGCAGGTATATGGTACGGTATATATACTTAGTCTTCATCGACCACTGGGAAAAAATAACCGTTACGGTCACTCACGCTCATACCTTTGCTCGCCGCACATTTTTCGCTCGCTGCGTTGAGCTGAGCTTGGCAGGATCGTTCTTCTTAATCCAGGCTGCAGACAAAAAAAAAGGAAACAAACCCACACGCGAGACACCGCGAGCGGTGGCACAAGACGATTGAACAAAAAAAAATAGCGGCAACATGTCTTGTCACACCACAAACGAGAGCAAAAACCCACAATCACGACTGGTCCAACAGTTATCCCCAAAATAATGTATGGACGGCAGGGAGGGAGGGAGGGAGGGAGGGAGGGAGGGGAAAGAGGGAGGGAGCAAGCGACGGAAAACAATCTCGGGTCGCACAACCTGCTGTCGAAACAGTGCACACATCGGACATATCACGATCTTAGCTCACAATCTTGGATCACGATCTTAGATCACGATCTTGGATCACGATCTTAGATCACGATCTTAAATCACGATCTTAGATCACGATCTTAAATCACGATCTTAGATCATCTTAGATCACGATCTTAGATCATCTGGACCCTTAACCTGCCGTTACGAAATGCTGTGCAGGATATTTACCGTAAATATCAATCAAACCCACGAAACATGTGGTAGATCACGCAGAATATACGGCTTCCACCCGGCAACATGAGCTAGATCGTACGTTCAGATCAGGAATCTATCTGCCTTGAAATATCTAGATCATGATCTAGACCGTTAAGTGGGGATCTGTTATTCTGTCCGATGTATGAAACAGAGTAACATTTCCTCCTCTCCTCACCCGGCCCCCCACCTCCCCCCCAGCCCTCGTCACGGCCTGAAGGCGCACGTACGCACGTATCATACCACCATACAAGGAGACGCTTCCTCGATAGTCCCTTGAGGCGTGCTTAAGTAAGGGATGCTTCCTCGATCGCCCCTAGGAGCGTGCTAATGCAGGGGATGCTTCGTCGAACGCCCCTAGAGGCGTGCTACTATAGGGGACGCTTCCTCGATTGACCTTAGAGGCATGCAACTACACGCTTCCCTCGATGGTCCATTGGGGCGTGCTACTAGATAGGGGACCCTGCCTCTAGAGTCCCAAGAGGCTTGTTAATGTAGGGGATGCTTAGTCGATCGCCCCTATAGGCGTGGTACGGCAGGGGGTGCTCCCTCGATTGCCCCTAGAGGCGTGCTAGTGTAGAGGATGCTTCGCCGATTGACCCTAGAGGCGTGCTACTATAGGGAACGCTTCCTCGATGGTCCATACGGGCGTGCTACTCGGCGTTTCCTCGATAGTCCATAGAGGTGTGCGAGTATAGGGAACGCTTCCTCGATAGCCCTAGAGGCGTGCTGATGTAGGGGATGCTTCCTCGATCGCCCCCAGACGCGTGTGCTAGTGCAGGGAATGCTTCGATTTCCCCTATATAGGCATTTTTTACTACAGGGGACGCTCCCTCGATTTCCCCTAGAGGCGTGCACATAAAGCAGGGGATGCTTGCTCGATTGTCCCTAGAGGCGTGCTTGCTGTAGGGGACGATTCCTCGACAGCCCTACGTAGAGGCGGACAAATAATGTAGGGGACGCTTCCTCGCGATCATAGGAGGCGTGCAAAAAATGCAGGGGACGCTTCCTCGATCGCCCCTAGAGGCGTGCTTACAGAAACAATGTAGGGGACGCTGGCTCGATTGCCCCTACCACAAAAAAAAGTATTTCCATCAAATACACCACCCTGGACGGAAATATAAGGACCGTTTGATGTTCATACTTATATCCCAACGGTCCTTATATTTCCGTCCAGAGTGCTACCACACAGTAACTTCGCTGCTCACCAGGGCTCGCCATTCCCGGCGCAGGCTCCACCTTGACCACGGCCAACCCCCCCGCGTCAGCACCGCCTGCGCCAGCATTACTCGAAGGTTTCCTGAACCATGCCACATCTTCCGAACCGGACGAGGTCCCCCCATCGCTCACCACCACTTCACCGTTGCCGCCACCATCGTCACTGCCGCCGCCGCCGCCGTTGCTGCCGCCGCTGCCCCGACCACCGCCGGAAGTACCGTTGAGAGCACCGTTGGAATTAGAAACGCCAGCGTCCTCCTCCACGCCGCCGCCGCCGCCCTTCTTCCTCGTGCCACCGCGGCGCCGGCTAACCTCGGGCGAAGTCAGTATTTCCTCCGCCTCCTTATCGTCGCCGACACTTTTGTCGTTACCGTTAGCCTTGCCACCGATGCTACCGTTGTCGGAGTCGTTGGAGTCGTCGGAGTCGGACAGCACCTGGCGCCTCGACTTCTGCTTGTTCTTGTTCTTATTCTTGTTCTTATCGTGATCATCAGCGGTCTTGCTGGTGGCGCCCGCAGAAAGAGAGGTAGCTGCGCGTTGGGGGTTGTGGACGAGCGTTGGAATTTAGTCAGGCGCCCGGTCGATTTTGGACGAGGTGGGGGTGGGA
>JAYJME010005045.1:0-10418 GCA_036873775.1 Costaria costata
CCCTATTTTTGCTGACAATATTTGGTCCATAGTTAATAGGACCTACTGTAGACACAATAGAACCTACTGTAGACACCCACACCTATATATTTCCCTATTTTTGCTAACAATATTTGGTCCTATTTACTATGGTCGTCCGTAATAGGGAGGGAAGAAATGAATAAGTGGGATGGGAAAAAAAAACGAAAAAGAGTTAAGATGCCTATATGCACGGGCCTGACTACTGACTATGTACCAAGCAGGTTGACTGTTTCTGGTTACTCTTGATTGCTCACACACGTGTTGGTATTGTTTTAGCTCTCCCCCTTGCCTCGTCCAGATGCTTTTGAGACAAACTTAGGGTAAATATTTCCTCTTCCGAAGGAATGTAGTAACGCCTCCTCAGCAATAGAGGAGAAGCGAGCCACAGCTAACCAACGCCCCGGTACGTACCAGTATGATATCTACCTGTGTTTTTGGCTTCCGAATGTATTTTTTAGCCGATTCCGTAAACACTTAAGTGCGAAAGTTCCCAGAAAATTGATCCTGCTTTTTTGTCCGAATAATCCCAGAAAAATCAATGTCTCCATCCAACCGTGAATATTAACACCCCGGAAACGTTTCGACAACAATAGAGGGGAAGCGGGGATATCATACCATGACAATGTACCGCCACCGTTTCCGCCGCCGCCGCTGGTGGTGGATGGCTGTATAGTTGACTAGGGGCTGTGTAGCTTGGCTTCAGCCTCGCCGAACAAGCCTCACACCTGCGCGTACAGTAGTGGGCTGTCGGGATGTTTTTTGTATTTCACTGCGAAACACTAACCCTCTGTCTGTCTGTGTCTGTCTGCCTGCCTGCTTGCCTGTTTGTCTGTCGGTCTGTCTGTCGGTCTGTCTGTCGGTCTGTCTGTCTGTCTGTCTGTCTGTCTATCTATCTGTCTGTCTGTCTGTCTGTCTATCTGTCTGTCTGTCTGTCTGTCTGCCTGCCTGTTTGTCTGTCTGCCTGCCTGCCTGTCTGTCTGTCTGTATGTATGTCTGTCTGCCTGTCTGTCTGCCTGTCTGTCTGTCTGTCTGTCTGTCTGCCTGTCTGTTTCTCTCTGTCTGTCTGTATGTCCCGTGTTTTCTTCACTTGTTTGTCTGGGGAGAGCAGGTGGGTTTTGTACCACATCACCCGGGGTGGAAGCGACCGAATCGAAGCCGTGCTATCCGCGGGCATGTTGTCGGTAATGCCGGACCTGCTTCTCCACGAAAGCTCCCAGGTAGGTACCGCCTCCTCTGCCGCTGCCATCCCTAGAGAGAGGAACCATAAAACAAGGCCCATCTACCTGCATCTACCGTAATATTTCGAAGCATTGCGAGGGCACAAAAGCAATCAGAACCTAACATGCTGTGTCAAAAAAGGGCATACTTCGTGCATACACATGCTACGATTAGGGGTGCCTTTAACCCCTTCAGAGCCGGAAACGGTTTTTCGGGACAAAACTAATTGGAAATAGTGTGGGATGCATGTTTGTGGTAGTGAAAGGGTTAACCTGTGAAGTCGCCTTTAGCTTTAAGACTACAGTCTAAACTTGAACATGCCCTTAAAAACTCGAAAGACGCCGTTAAAAGCTTACGCTTGAAGACGCTGTTAAAAGTTGAAGTCGCCATTAACCTGAAGATAGCTTTAACTGGAAGACGCCATTATAAGTCGCCATTAACCTGAAGATGCCATTAACTTGAAGACGTCATTATTAACTTGAAGACGCCATTAACCTGAAGATGCCATTAACCTGAAGACGTCATTATTAACTTGAAGACGCCATTAACCTGAAGATACCTTTATAACTGGAAGACGCATTATAAACTTGAAGTCGCCATTAACCTGAAGATGCCTTTAACTGGAAGACGCCGTTATAAACTTGAAGTCGCTATTAACCTGAAAATATCATTAACCTGAAGATGCCATTAACTTAAAGGCGTCATTATAAACTTGACGCCATTAAAAAGTTGAAGTCGCAGTTAACCTGAAGATGCCTTTAACTGGAAGAAGCCATTATAAACTTGAAGTCGCCATTAACCTGAAAATGCCATTAACTTGAAGACGCCATTACAAATTTGAAGTCGCCATTCACCTATAGATGCCCTTAACTGGAAGACGCCATTATAAACTTGAAGTCGCCATTAACCTGAAAATGCCATTAACCTGAAGATGTAATTAACTTGAAGACGTCATTATAAACTTGAAGACGCCATTAAAAAGTTGAAGGCGCCATTCACCTGAAGATGCCTTTAACTGGAAGACGCCATTGTAAGCTTGAAGTCGCTATTAACCTGAAGATGCCTTAACCCCTTTAGAGCCGGAAACGGTTTTTAAGGACAAAACTACTTGGAAATAGTGTAGGATCATTTTTCCGGTGGTGAAAGGGTTGACCTGAAGATGCCATTAACCTGAAGATGCCTTTATAACTAGAAGACGCCATTATAAACTTGAAGTCGCCATTAACCTGAAGATGCCTTTAACTGGAAGACGCCATTATAAACTTGAAGTCACTAGCCTGAAGATGCCTTTAACCTGAAGATTACCATTAACTTGGAGACGTCAATATAAACTTGAAGACGCCATTTAAAACTTGAAGTCGCCATCACCCTGAAGATGCCTTTATAACTGGAAGACGCCATTATAAACTTGAAGTCGCCATCAACCTGAAGATGTCTTTATAACTGGAAGACGCCTTTAAACGCTTGAAGTCGCAATTAACCTGAAGATACCACTAAAAAAATGTAAGACGCCATTAAAAAGTTGAAGACGACATTAGCTTGAGGCCGCCATCATAAACTTGAAGTCGCCATAAAAATGTTGAGTACTCCATTAACTTGAAGAAGACGCCCACGGTGGTTAATTTTGATGTTTTTTTAGGTGGCGAGGCCCGTAATCCGCGCGATGGACAACCTGGCCTGCAGCTCGGCTGCTCACAGAGAGGTGGGTGGGTGGGGTCCCTTTGAGCCCAAAAAGCACCAGAGCTGCAGCCTGGGCTGATGGATAAGTAGGGCTGTGAGCTAGCTGCCTGGCTATCACTCGCCGACTAGTTGGTAGTTGGCTAGGTAAGTATTACAGTTATTACGGGGGACCATAGTTAATAGGACCTACTGTAGACACAATAGGACAAAACCTATATATTTCCCTATTTTTGCTGACAATATTTGGGCCATAGTCAATAATAGACCTACTGTAGACGCCAAAACTTATATATTTACCTATTTCTGCTAACAATATTTGGTCCTGTTTAATGCCCCCCCCCCGTAATAGCTGGCTGACTAGATGTTAGTTGGCTAGGTATTATTATAGTTGCGTGCGGTATTGTGCGGAGTTCTGCTTATTTTGTATATTATCTGACTGGTGCGGTTGTGTGTGTGTGTGTGTTTTTTTTGGCTTAAGACTAAATAAAGTCAGTTGGTTTGCTTTGGCCTGGTTTCATTTCTCCATGTGTTTCAACGGACTACGTAAAGAGATTGGCGTTAGAAACATATTATAGGCTCAACGGAGTATCAGACATTGTTAACCCCTTTAGAGCCGGAAACGGTTTTTGGGGACAAAACTACTTGGAAATAGTGTGGGATACTTTTTGGGGGAGTAAAAGGGTTAAGTTGACATCAAAATAGTTTTCGCAGGCTTAATTTTGTACCAGGTAATTTTTTCTAGGTGCTCCAATCAATAGCTTCACTACAGTATTTAATCCAGCGAATAAGTAGCCGTGGTGTACTTCTCACAGCCCCTACCTTCGGGACTTGAGAGTGGAAAAAAAATAATGTCGGAAAAAAATACACGGATTACAGCATCGGCCATCCGAAGAAACCCAGACCCCACTTATAGGTGAAGTGCCCGGAACCCTGTATACTGTATACGCAATGAGGTTCTCGAAACGCTCGATGCATGATACTTGTTGTACGGCGCGCTTACACGCTACAAACCACACTTTGTCGGGGTTTTTTTTGTCGCTGTAGCTGCGGGCCACAAAAAGGGGTTTACAACATTGTGCGACACCTTTAATATGCCTGGTGTATATTGTATATTATCACAAACCAAACCCCGGGGTTTCTACATGACTGGGCAGGCGCTTATTGCGGCGGGAGTTCTGGACCCGCTGGTGGAGACGCTGGGGCACGACAGCTCCAAGGTAGGCAGAACTCGAAATTGTTTTGAAGGTGTTCAAAATATGGCTACGTGTAAGACAAAAATTAGCGGTTTTCATTTTTTGTTTTTGCAAACAAATTGACGACCGTTACTCGAACGAGTTACAAGTACCTACTCTGTATGTCTCTACCGACAGCTGTACTATATGTGTGGTGTATTTACTGTTATAATATCACTGTGTGTGTCTACCGACAGCTCTACTGTATGTATTGTGTAGTTACTGTTGTACTTCGATGTAGTAACTAGGGGTGCGTGTTGCGCGTAGCACGTACGCTCGCGTTCGCAAAAATCCACGCGCCGTTCGCAAAAATTCTTTGTCGTTCGCAGAATTTTGGAACTAGCCCCTGGTGGGAATCGCCTCCATACATTGGAAACCCCTATTTTGTTGTTGTTGTTGTTGTTGTTGTTGTTGTTGTTGTTGTGTGTCATATGCTGTAGAGCCGCAGCAGCGCGCCGGCCGCAATATTTCATTTTTTTTTTGTTCATACTGTATGTACCCTATATACATGTTTCTTTTATATGGCTTGCATGAGCGGCTCCGCCTGCCTGACGCAACGAGTGAGTAGCCAAAAGGTGCAAGGGGGGGAGGGTGTGCTCATATCATGCACGGCCGTAGTCGTATGACCATAGACCCTCGCATCCCTACTACGCCGGGACGGAGCACGTCGGGTTTTCACCGACCAGGCAAGACATTACTAGCACCAAGCGCGAATCGCCGTGAGGTGTTGGGCGAGTCGCATGAAGGGTGAATGGGGGCATTTTCGCTCTGGGAGGGGATGGTAGGATTCCATCCCCTGTGTTTACGGCTTTTTAGGTTTGCCGTTCCGTTAACGGCTGCCGTTTCGCACTTTTTGTCCAAATTGGTGCGAACGGGCGCCGTTTCGCAACATTTTTAGACCTACACACGCATCCCTGAATGGAAACCCCTTTGGGGCTTGAGATCAAAACGACGGTTATAGCATGGGCCACACGAGGCAGCCCGGGTTTGGTAGGGTATGGTAGGCTGTGTGCCCCAAAGTTCGATGCAAGGAGCTGTACCAACACGCGCGCAGCGTGGTGTGATACTCCTGCGCTGCTGCCCCGCGCTCTTCCTATCCAATAACCCAAAAGGGTTCATAGTATTTTGGGTACACCTCCCCGTAAAAAAAAAGCTAAACAAGCGCTCCTACTGTAGCTACACATTGGTCTTGTCTGTAGTGGGTAATATACCAGGCCGATTTGACCGACCTTTTTTAAGTCCCGAATTAGAGCCGGAAACGGTTTTTGGGGACAAAACTGGTTGGAAATAGTGTGGGATACTTTTTTGCGGTAGGTAAAGGGTTAAGGCTGCTTTCAGAGCCGGAAACGTTTTTTGGGGACCAAACTAGTTGGAAATAGTGCGGGATACTTTTTTGCGGTAGGTAAAGGGTTAAGGCTGCTTTCAGAGCCGGAAACGGTTTTTTGGGGACAAAACTAGTTGGAAATAGTGCGGGATACTTTTTTGCGGTACGTAGTAGAAGGGTTAACTCGGGGTGTCCGTTTCGATGGCCTGTGCACCAATGGCTGATAATATAAGACGATGAGTTAATTTAATTTATCATGTATTGTATTGTAGGCAGGGGAGAAGGGAAGACACCTGTTACCACCACGGCTTTTTCCTGAATGGCGGTGAGGGCAAATACCTTATTCTCATCCCATTGCATCGTGGGGGGCCTGTCTGCCCTGCTGTCTCGCTGCCCTGCTCTCGGCGTCTCGTTCGTTGATTCGTTTTTGTTTCTGTTCTCAGGTCCGAGCCGACGCTTTGCGGCTGCTTTCGTGCATCGCCGCCGGATCGCCGGACCAAGTTGCCGCTGTCGCTGAAACCGCCGACCTTATCCCGAGGTAACATCATACTTCGTATCTACGAGCGAAGCGAGTTTTTTTTTTTTTTCGACGGTGCCAAAGGAATGGGTCTCATTTCCAGCCTCTTTTCCAGCCTCGCGTGTGCCCGTCGGACGCCCAGAATATCCCATTTGTTTTTTTGTCTGGGTCGTTGTGTAACCGCTTATTTATAATGCACTGCTCTGCGTCGGGTTCGAATTTTCTGCTTCCCAGCAACGCACACAGCAGTTGACGACAGTGCGAGTTCTTGGCGAGAGCTCGTTTACGTTTACAAAAAAAAAACTATTCTTGTGTTCTCTCCCTCCCTCCCTCCCTCCCTCCCCCCCTCCCTCCCTCCCTTCCCCTATCCCCTTAGCGTCATTACGGAGCTGGAGGAGGGGAACTCCCTGTGCAGGCGTGAAGCCGCGTGGGTTTTCCTGAACATGTGCGAGTGTGGTGCCGAGCCCCATAAGTCGGTCATACCCGAGATGGTTGAGCTCGGGGTGATTTCTGCGGTCTGCCACAACCTCGATAAGGAGGCCGACCCAGGTGAACGACAGACCGGACTTAGGAATTGAGATTTAAGAAAGGTACACGAACGACGGTGCTTAAGAAATTGCGATTTAAGAAAGTACTTCAGAAATTGCGATTTAAGAAAAGTTCAATGATCCCCAGGACTTACATATGAATTGCGGTTTAAGAAGGGTACATGAGCCACGGCACTTTAGGAACTGCGATTTAAGGAAATATCATAGTGAGCGACCGCACTTAAGAAGTTTCGATTTAAGAATGGTGCGTGAGCGACAGCACTTAAGAAGTTGTGATTTTAGAATGGTACAAGGGCGACGGGACTTTTGAGAAATTGCGATTTTGGAAAGGTACATGAGCGACAGGACTGTAAGAAATTGCGATTTAAGAAAGGTACACGAGCGACAGGACTTAAGAAATTGCGATTTAAGAAAGGTACATGAGCGGCAGGACTTAAGAAATTGCGATTTAAGAATCGTACATAGGCGACAGGCCTTTAAGAGATTGCGATTTTAGAAAGATACACGAGCGACAATACTTAATTAATTGCGATTTTAGAAAGGTGCATGAGCCACTGGACTTAAGAAATTGCTATTTAAGAACGGTACAATGATCCACAGCTATTATGAAATTACGATTTGGGGAAAGGTACACGAGCGAAAGTACTTACGTACCGGTTATATCTTGCGATCTTGGAAAGGTGTATGGGCGACAGACAGCACTTGACAAATTTGGGGTTTCTGAAAATTGAAGTGTTGGGTTTTCTGTACGAGTACGAGACAGTGCGTACGAAGGTGGGAATTCAGGGTTCTTTGGCGCGACTTACATCACCACCAGCACTAACATAACCACCAACACCCGCGTTGCTTCTGTTTCTGCTTCTTTTACTCTTGCTTTTGCTTCCCCATTTCCCATGCTTCTGCTTTTTTTTTCTCTTGTCCTTCTCTTGCCTTCTTGGTGTCCCTCTCCCGCCTCTCCCCCCCCTCTCCCTCTCCCTCTTGCATTGCTTGTGTTGGCTTTGCTTGGCTTCGCTTTGCTTGCTTTTGCTCTTGGTTGTCGTTCATTTTCCCTTTCTTTTGCCTTTTTTTCGTTTTTTGTTTGCTTTGTTTGGCCTCCTCCCTCTCTGCAGAGAGCCTGATGGTGATGCTGTCGCTGCTCTTCGCCATCCTCGATGAAGGGGGAAGGGGAGACGGAGAGGATGGGTCAGAGCAGCAGTCGGCGTACATGACTCTGGTTGAGGAATCGGACGGGTTTGACCGTACCATGGCTCTCATGAACGACCACGACGACATGGAGGTCTACGACAAGGCAAGTCCTCGGACAGATAATCGATTTTCACATCATGATCTAGATCGTTCACCGTAGATAGATTCCTGGTCTGATCTAGATCTTTCAGGGTGGATTGACTCTGGATGTGTACGTATGGCATTATCTAGATATTTCACCGTAGATAGATTCCTGACCTGTACGTATGTCATGATCTAGATCGTTCACGGTAGATCGGGTCCCGAACTGTACGTATGACAGGGTCTAGATCTTTCAAGATATATAGAAGATCTTTCAGGATAGATAGATCCCTGATCTGTATCAGTACGTGTGACATGATCTAGATCTCATGAACGACCATGACGACATGGAAGCGTATCATACTATACGACACGGCAACTCGTCCGAAAATATACCAGGTCATTTGTTACTGCACCGTACATAACCATACAATATCTGACTCCAGACTAGTTCAGTGGGGGATGGAGCTGTGTGTTGGATGACTAAAAGTCGCCAGCTAGTTATTGGTTGGCTAGGTAATATAGTTAGTTGCAGCGGTACCAACTATCCAACTACTTGGGTTTCCTTGTTTACGGAAGGTTTCTTTGCTATGGGGTGCGCAATTCCCCGTGGGACCACTCGCTCAAGGCGGGAGAGAGAGCTGAGAGGTCTACTGCAACCCATGGCGCACCAAAATCCATCGCCATCGGTGATGCCGGTGCCGATGGCAGTGCCAAAGGTCGTTGGCGTTTATTTTACCGTATTTTTGTATGTGTAATTAACCCAAATAGCGCCAGCCGCCTAGTCGACTAATTGTTGGTATTAATAGTTGGCTGGCTTTGACAGCCAGCTAATAACTAGTCTGGAAGTCCAGCCAACTCACAGCCCTAATAATAAGAGCTGATGATGCTGTGGAGGAGTAAAGCCCCTAATACTTACCTGGTAGCAGGTATATATATCATGGAGGAAGCAGTGGTTGGCAACCTGGAGATAATATTCGGGGATTTACTCGATTTTGATGAATGAGAAGACAATAAGCGCTTTTTCAAGCATACTACGATGATTATGCTGTATTCATCATGCATGCACACATTAAATTTTGCCGCCGACCTCCTCGAAATCGTTTCTATTATTAAAGTTGTTTTTCACGGTCAAGCTGCTAACTCAGGGTATCATATACGTTCATGATTGCGTTGCCTTCGGAAAACTCCATCCGCCAGATACGGGTCAGGTCGCCTCAGACAAACATCTTCTGACCTCAGGAAACAAACAAAGCACACGTTGAAAATCGGCTGTTCGTTGTCGATCGTATTCCGTCGCCCGTCGATCGCTCGCTTCCTCGCTCTCTCGCGCGCTCGATCGCGCTGAACAAAAAAATGGCGCTCCGCGCCAAATTAATTTAATTGCTGGCTCCAAGTAAGACCATGGGCGTGCGGCCAAATTGTTAACACATGTCGCGTACTGTACAATAGAGCGGTGTGTTGCATGCCGATTTGGTGGATATGCGGTGGAATTGCTGTACGTGGGACTACGGTTTCGTACTTGCGGTGAAATTACGTAGGGTACGTACTCCAAGAGCACGAACGTGTCTGATGTACTACGCAGCTTGCAAAGTTGAGTTTCAACCATTCAATCGGTCGAACTTACAGCTGACGCTTTTCAACTTTTTATAAAATTCACCCGAGGATTTTGTGTTTCAGTTTTTAGTTTACGCCGCACCATAGTGGTCCCAAGTTTTGTGATCGATCGAACGTGCATCGCGCACTGCACCGCGCACTCTCTCACTCCATTTCTCTTCCTCTTCTCTTTCTTTCATCCTGTCCTCTTGGACAAAACCGATAAGCACTGGCCTGGAGCGCCAATCTTTCATAATACACTCTGCGGAGCTAAAACTTACGCAGCAACCACCTGCTGAGCCGGGTTGATAGTGCTCTATTGAGGGCAGCCAGACGTAACTCAGGAGCCGTGCACCACACGCTCGGTGCGGAGTTCCGGTTAAGAGGTTATGAGCCTCGTAGAACGTAGGACCACACGGCTTCTTTCTATGGGAGGGCGGCAGAAACGTAGTTCGGCTGCTAGTCTGTGTGTGCAAGGTCTGTTGTGTAGTAGCACCACACGTCTCTTCTTTGTACGGGGGGGCAGAAACGTGGTAGGCTGCTACGTAGTTATTTCTATTATCTTGGTCAACAAACTGATCATTGAAATACTGTTTGTTCTTGAGATGCAGCTGTGAGTTTTATTGCCTCTCTCCCACAAAACCTTTCTTCAACTGTCCATTCACTCTTTGGGCAGTATAGTACCATGGCCATGTGGAATGTGTTTCAGATGCAAAGTACAATGGTTGACACTGCTGTTTTGACTGGTATCAATCTAGAACAAAAGCCCACGGCCAGTAACGGAGTCGTAGTATGTAGCGTACTGGTACGAAGTAATATCGTACCGATTAAGTCATAAGTCTGTCTGGTATATGTATACACCCCGCGCGGGTTTCAAGGCCTGTGTGTGATATGGTTGCGGTTTGAATGCTCGTCCATGCTGCAAACCTGTAACAGCAGTATTACGGGGGACCATAGTAAATAGGACCAAATATTGTTAGCAAAAATAGGTAAATATATAGGTTTTGGTGTCTACA
>JAYJME010005046.1:0-10418 GCA_036873775.1 Costaria costata
GTTTTGAGGGGAACAAAATCTGACAGCTGTAGAATTCAGGGGGGGTGCATATACACGGTATACTCCCTGAAGGTGTTATCAGATATGTTATACCAGGTAGACAGGACGACCGACGACAAGAACAGCGAATTTCCAGAAGCCAAAAAAGAGGCGAAGATACAGCAGCAGTAGAACCCGGACGAGATACGGGCACCGGACTGAACCCCTACCCGAACCAGCTCGAATCCAAACCAGTCTGTTGTATCCCTCTTGAACCTGTATCGCTCACCCTGCGTCGCGGCGTGCTTGACTCCCGAGTCGGCGATACCAAACTAGTCCAAGGTGATACAGGCTATGCAAGTGCCAAATCAGCCGTACTCATCTGATTGGCCAACTATTAAGAGTAGAAGATGGGATAGCTTCTTCCGTACATACATGCAAAACACACATTTTCTCCTACCTCGATAATGCTACGCTTTCCAAGGTAACAGCAGTAGTTGAGGGTCACTACCCCAACGACCTCTGTTGCTGTGTGTAACACATCCGTTCACTACTGTACACAGCAGCAGCAGTTGATTGAGTTGCTGGTGATTGGTGGTAATTCGGCGCGATCTCGATTACCTGCAGTAGTAGTCAAAGTTGCGATGCTGTGGTCCAGCACCACCAGCAAACACAGCAACAGAAGCACCATGCTCTCGGCACATCAGACTCGTCTATACTCGTATTTTTTCGAAGAAACCCAATAGACTCAGTAAGTAGCAGCAGCTGTCGCAGCAGGAGTAAGTAGAAGCACAGCAGAAGTCATATAGACTACGAAAAAGAAGCTGAACCAACACACGCGATCATCTACGAGGTACGACGTAAAAAGCCATTTCCGGCTTTTGTCAACACGACGGTAGCACTGCACGCAAGTTGGACCTTGGACTCTATCGTCAATACCGAACACACGTTCAGCAGAGCTACGCTTGTAGTCGTACCGGCTGCCACCACTTCGAAGTCTACAGCAGAGCCTCGGCGTCCGTCAGTAGCTTGGGCCTTGAAAAACAAAGAAACAAAAGGCTCGCGCTTCCCGCCTCGTTATTTTAGTATGTCGAGCCCTAGCGGCCATGTTGACTGCAGCAGCACACGGCCCCCTTGGCGGAGTGGCGGCCTTGCCCGAACGTCTCCGGCATACCCAGTGCCACCGTGCGCGGTAAACGATAGAGAGCGATATGGATACTGCCTGGAATAATCGCGCGTGTACACACCAATAATAGGACAATCGGGTACCCCCTAAATCCGGTATTACGGGGGACCATAGTGAATAGGACCTACTGTAGACACCAAAACCTATATGTTTCCTTTCTTTTCTACGAGCTGGTTCAAGGTAAACGCCGGAAATTATCTCCCCCACTGATGCCGCGTGCAATATCTACTCGAATTATGCATATCTGGTATCATACTGACCCCCATGGACAGCGGAAGACCTTGACATGGCCATTTTGTTTTTAAAGCTAGACTATAGTGCTGGCGCTAGCGGCGGAAATGTGTCCCGGCCAACCACAGGTCTTCGTAACAGTCAAGAATAGTCAGGAGTTTCCGCAGGAAGAAAAAAGAGAAACACATTTTTTTTCCTGGTCGAGTTGGTAGGAGGTACTCGAAGGCATGTCTGTACAGTTTTTCGCGCAAAAAGTCGAACGTCCGACCTGCGTATGTTAAGCCTTACGTGAAACATACCGAAAAAACACGATTCTACACTAAAACCAAGTCATTTGGAGAAATATCGCAACTTACACGCCTTCACCACAAATGTCCAATCATTTGCGTTTTTTTTTTGTTGAGAAAAACCGTTAAAAAAAACAGATCTGTTCTTTGTGTCTTTCCCGAGGCCTGACCCGGGGGTTTTTATTTATTTATATTTTTCGCCGAAAATGTTTGGTTTAAGGTGATCCAAATTATCAAAAATGTATGAATGAACGAATATTCGGCGAAAGAGAAACAAAAAATAAATAAACCGATGGGTGAAGTCTTCGTAATAGCTTATAGAACACGTGCGCAAAATTTCACGGCCTAACTCGAGAAAACTACGGTACACTTTAGCCGGGGAATAAATTTCCGTCGTTCAACTTGAACCAGCCTGTTACAATATTTGGTACAGACTCAAGGGGCCGCACTGGCCATAAACTAATCCTATACGAAGTATGTTTTTTTAATATTTTTTTGTAAAGTCGTACTTTTCGCAGCATCTATACTATTTCCAGCGCAATAGTGGCCATAAAACACGCCTTACGGAAAACGGTATAACTCCCCAACCCTTGCTGATTTGGTGTCCGTGGGGATCTTTGAAGAAAGCTTATATCCACCCCAATATTTTTTTTAACTACCAGCAAATCACTGAAAATTACGCGTTGTTGTGTTTTTATCCCCCAAAGCTTTTGCGGAATTTTCGTCATTCTGCAGCCCGTACAACTACGTTGCAGTGCTCGAGCTTTACGGAAAGCGGAGCTGCGTTAGAGGCTTGCATCCGTCGATAAATGAGTGGTTTGCATTGTCACCCAAGTTCAACGGGAAGCAACATCGGTGTGGCGCGGGAACTCGTACGGTTTTCAAGTTGACCAATAGATGTCGGAATGCAATTTTAGCGATCGTCTCTGAGGGTTTGTTCCGGGTTGTAGAATGCGTCGGATTGATCTGGCAGTGGTCCAAAAAAGATAGCCGTCAATGTAAGCTTTCTTAAATGATCATCAGGGACACCAAATCAGCAAGGGTTCGGGAGTTGTGCCTTTTTCCGTAAGGCGTGTTTCCTACCGCAAGAATATATATACTAGACATAGTATAGATCCTGCTGAAGAAACAATAATTTGTATATATATGTATTTCCTAAAAAAATCAACAAAAACCCAAACAAAATATATGTCCGGAGTGGCTCCTTAATAATAGGACCTACTGTGTAGATACAGTAGACACAAAAAAAACATATTTATTTCCCTATATTTGCTGACTATATTTGGTACTCTTTACTGTGTCCCCTCGTGATATTATTGGAGGACATTGTTAGCGTTGCCAACCTTTCGGAGGGTTCGCCCCCAAACCCCTCTAGAGGATATTGTTACTGTTGCCCACCCTCCGAAGGGTTCACCCCCACAACCCTCAACAGGAATTAACCCTTTACGTACGGGGTTTTCTTGCCCACCCTCCAGAGCGTTCACACCCAAAACCCGCAGGAGGGTGTTGGTGCTACCACTCCACGTGGTTCAGCGCCAGGGCCATCTAGAGTTTCCTGGGGTGTCGTTGTGTCGTTGGGGGTAGGGTTCGGATATTTACGGTTAAGGCTAATGTTTAGTATATATCCTCACACATTACAATAAAGCCAGGACACAAATTGTACAGCCCTGTGCCACACGTACGGAGGCAGGTAGACGCATGCTGCGATAGTGTTCTCAATATTCTACCTCCTTGTAGTACAGTTAAGGTTTTTTGTTTGTCGCACTACAGTATCCACTCAAGCAACCCGGGCGGAAACGTGCGGCCCCAAGCTGTAGTGGTAAGATGCATAGACGTTCCGTTTTTTCGTGCCGCTTTTGTCGTTAATCCTTCCTTCGGTTCACCGGCTGTACGTAGGCTGTGAAAAGATTCAGCTGCTGCTGGTGGGCCTTTCTTTTTGAAGGCGGGCGATAGACAAGTCAACGTCAACGGCTGGTGGGCGTTGCGTTTTTTTCCAGGTAAGTGCACAAAACTTCCCCTGCGACACCGCCTGTCATTAAAAGCAGGCCACATATCGAAAGGGAGCCTTGAAATATCGACGCATTCGCCCGTGCATTTTCGAATTCGTACGGTTTGTTCTCCATCCCTTCTTTAATGACCGTACTTCATATATAAGTTTAAGTATTTCATCCGCCGATCCCCGGCTCTGGATATATTCTTGTAGGCTTTAGAGATAACGTAGTGAAGAGGATACGGGTAGAGTGTAGACTCCCCGGAGTCGCCTAGATGGCGTAGTGAAAAGGATACGGGTAGACCCTCTTCCATAGCACCAGTCGCCTGAGTTCCCCGAGGCCAAAGCATTACATAGTTTTAGATCTGGCGCATACAAATGTTGGTCTGGTTTCGTGAACAATTCTCTCCGAGCTCCGGGTCCGGGTGATACATTGCGCTCCTCGTGTCAAGATCTCAGACAAGAAGGCACCTCCCCCCTACCGTGGGCTTTTCCATTGTAAACCACACGAATAATACACTTCGTTTGTAGAATCTTCCATGGTTTGTTCAAGTATACATATATAATATATATATATATATATATATCGTATGTATTACTATTTTTCATCGGCTTCCCTCCTATGACAGGAAAGGATGCGCTTGGGGTATTCTGCTTTTTTTGGCCCTCCTTCTTAGGTTTCTCTGTTCTGTCTTGTTCTTTCTCCGGAGACGTTAGATGAACCAATGACGGCCAAACGAATGCTACATATCCCGTGTCGGACAAAAAAGCATGATTGTTTCTCTTACGTGTTTCAACTATATTGTTATCTCCGTCCTCGTTAGTATATCCCTCCTACCCGTAACGCAGACCTGGGGTCACGTAGAAGGCCCGTTTCCCCCCCCCCCAACCCACACTTCGGTCCGCTCCTTCCACATTTGTAGCAAGACGACTGTGCAGCTTTTTCATTCCTCGTCGACTCCAACACATCGAATCGCACCACCGATGCCAAGCGCTCTTAGCAGTTGATATCACTCTCTACGTTTGTTTGTAAAAAAATCAGCAATGCTACCGTGATGTGATTCGATCTCCAGGATCAACTCTAGCAGCGTCCCTGGGAATTTCACCGCTAAACCGGTTCGCTGGATTGCTATGGGCCGTGATGGTGTCGTTGGTACAGATGCCCTGGGCGGAGTCTTTGCTCCAGTTAGGGGGGGTGCACTTTAGGTCCTTAAGGTTTCTCCTATCTCGGCCTCTCGGCCTAATGACGACGCGTGCTACGATAGAGGTAGCAATTTTTGTTTTTATTTCTTTCTGAATGACGGTGCTCCTTAACCCAAATTCATCGGGGTGTCATTATTGTTTTGCAGTTTTTGCTTTTTTTCTATACATAGCTCATGGGTTTGTTAATCGGGTTGCTGTTTGGGTTTGCTCCAAACATGTTTGTTGGTAAATACAGAGCTTCTTATTAAAAGGAGCCTCAGAAACCAACCGGTGCACCTCTATCGTAGCATGTGTCTGACCACGCTTTTGTTTGCAATGTTAAGCTGTTTTGATTGTTTATTTCTTTTCACGATGTGCACCCCCCCCCTCCCCCATGGGGTTGGTGCCTGTGCTATGTACGTAACACCACAAACCGTTATCCTGCACGTTTAGGTTCGAGTGGGGGACGCAAGTACAGAGCCCCTCCCTAGAGTCTCCATGATGCCGTCGACAGGTGCTGCGATAGAGATTGCACCTACTTGTTGGCCTTTTTACTTCTGAATAACAGGAGCTCCGAAACCCAAAATCGTCCGAATATGTCAATCTTTAGTTTAGCACCACGGTAGAGATACAGTAGTACATCTATTTGTTTCGGAGGATCCTCGCTCGGGGGCCTACCTCAATACCGCACCCCAAGAGTGACGGGGAGACAGAGACAATGGAATTACGTGTAACCCGACGGGCTCCTTCCGGTAGGCAACTCGCATTGCGGGGGACCATAGTTAACAGGACCTACTGTAGACACACAGTAGGACCTACTGTGTAGACACCGAAACCTATACATATTTCCCTATTTTTGCTCACATTATTTGGTCCATAGTTTAATAGGACCTACTGTAGACACAATAGAACCTACTGTAGACACCAAAACCTATGTATTTCTCTATATTTGCTAACAATATTTGGTCCTATTTAGTATGGTCCCCCGTAATAGTTTGCTTAGAGTAAAAACCACTAAATTGAGGGGCAGATTCCATCGATGTTGGGTAGTGCCTCTTGGTTGACGAAGCACGGCAGTCAGATGCGCTTGGTGAAAAGTACAAACAAAAATGCTACCCCAGACTATATTTAGACACTTGGCTGTTACCCCTACGATAGACTAGAATTTACCGGGGGGGGGGGGGGTATGGTTCATAGCACCTACTATAACACAAAGACTTATATGTTTACCAAAATTTACTAACAAGATTTGGTCCTAAGATTTGGTCTTAATTACAATAGTACCAACTAAAATAGCACTTACTTGTCTGTGTGCGTTTCTTATTTAGTTGAAGCTTCTGTAGGTCGTAGCTGCCACCGGGACGCATTTTGCGACAGGCGTAGCCCCCTTTCTGCGGCCAAGAGTGTTTGTTTTGCCTGACGGAGCCTCCCCAAGTCAGGAACCCCCCCATATATGCACTTTTTGTTTGACCTTATATTTCGGTTTATACCTAGATTGTTCATCCGGTGTTGCACTTTCGTTTTATGTACACAAAAAGCCAGTCTTGTGGTGAAGCATGAGAAACTAAGAGTTGCAACCCTATCGAATATAGCATCCGTCTAGCGTGGAATTTCCTATCGCATATAGCATCCGTCTAGGGTTGTGTTTTTGCCTGGTCTGTGCAGTCTTGCTCTGCGCCACTATTAATAGCGAGCTCACGGCTCACCCACGGCAACTTTACCACCATCGAAGATCGATGTTTTCAACGTACGGCATAATGATCAGGCATTCACTCAGTACGTCCTTGAAATAACAGGATGGTAATGATACAATAATTCGAAGGTTTATATACCATATCTGGCAGCACTGCCTTGTTCGTGTGCCGCGTGACGCATATATATGAGGCGCCTTCATATTGATTGCTCCAATACATTCAGGACGCCCAAATAGGACAAGGCACCTTTCCTCATACTCCTTTCTGTCATCCGCTCGTAGTCACTCGGCCGAGTGAGCACCGTAAATAAAGACGGCCAAACATGTTTATTCTACTGTTAATAGGTGTCGTGTAACCCACCACTCACTGGAGTGTTGATGCTTCTTGAACCAATTTGTTTTTTTTTTGTGAAGCTTGGAGCGAGGTACGTACAGCCACTCCTCCGAATGGATCAGTGCGATTCCTATCGGGCAGAAAAATCACGATTCATGACATTGATTGTTTGTCATGAATCGTGATCTTTTTATGTCATGAATTCAAATCATGACAAAACAAATCACGAATAATCATGACATCAATTGTTCTAGCTTTTTTCCAAAACTAAATTAAATCATGTCACAATTCGTGACATCGTGTCATGCACGAATTGTTCTAAACCTTATGCCTGATCAAGGCACTACGCTATCCGAAGGTCGGTATCGGGGCGTGATAGACTCTACTTTGTATGCTGATTGCGGATAGTTACAGAGTGGAGTGTCCAACCAGTACTGTATGTGAGAAGTCACCACCGAAACGGTCCACGACCTCCACGTTCAGTTTCTCAAGTCCACGCCGCGCCACCTCTCTACCTGCCCCTAGTGTCTTTGAAACCTTCCGCAACCTTTGCGGATAGTCGTCCGAATCCCTAACAAGCGTTGTTTAGAGCCACTCGAGCGAGTGGCGACGGGGACACTCAGGATAGCGGTTAGCAAGTTTGTTTATGAATAATATGTATACGTTTTTTCCCCGACTGCATTTTTTGTAGAAGGCTAGAACCGTTCAGAGCCACTCGGGCGAGTGGCTACAGCCATGTTCAACAGTGTGCGGTATATGTTCACAACCAGGTTTAACAGTATGCGGTATATGTTAAAAGTACGAGTTCGGGTAATCTGATTGATGCAGACATTATATATAACCGGGTCGGAGTCACCCGTGCGAGTGGCAACCGCATTACTTGTAGTTGTTAGACTTATCAAGGGGTTGATGTGGCAACAGTCTGTTGACTCGTATTTGTTTTTTCACGTATGGGTGTGGACCCGTTGACGCAATGTTTCAGTGATCCCGAGCATTCTGCGCGAGAATCTAAAACCTACGTGTTTCGGTCCCGGCTGCACTAAACCTACAGGCGTTCAGAGCCACTCGGGCGAGTGGCGATAGAGACACTCAAGCGAGCAGTTACCAAGATTTTTATGAGCAAAATGTATACGTTTTTTGCCCCGGCTGCATGCTTTATTGAAGGCTAGAACCGTTCAGAGCCACTCGGGCGAGTGGCTACCGCCAGGTTTAACAGTATGCGGTATATGTTACAAATACGAGTTCGGGTAATCTGATTGATGCAGACTTTATATATAAGCGGGTCGGAGGCACCCGTGCGAGTGGCAACCATATTACTTGTAGTTGTTAGACTTTGCAAGGGGTCGTTGTGGCAACAGTCTGTTGGGTCGTATTTTGTTTTCACGTATGGGTGTGGACCCGTTGACGCAATGTTTTAGTGATCCCGAGCATCTTGCGCGAGGATCTACAACCTACGTGTTTCGGTCCCGGCTGCCCTAAACCTACCGGCGTTCAGAGGCACTCGGGCGAGTGGCGACAGACACTCCGGCGACCAGTTACCAAGAAGATATCAAAATGTATACGTTTTCTGCCCCGGCTGTGTTTTATTGAAGACTAGAACCGTTCAGAGCCACTCGGGCGAGTGGCTACCGCCAGGTTTCACAGTATGCGGTATATGTTACAAATACGAGTTCGGGTAATCTGATTGATGCAGACTTTATATTTAAGCGGGTCGGAGTCACCCGTGCGAGTGGCAACCATACTACTTGTAGTTGTTAGACTTGGCAAGGGGTCGTTGTGGCAACAGTCTGTTGGGTCGTATTTAGGTTTTCGTATATGGGTGTGGACCCGTTGACGCAATGTTTCAGTTATCCCGAGCCTCTTGCGCGAGGATCTACAACCTACGTGTTTAGTTCCCGGCTTCACTAAACCTACCGGCGTTCAGAGCCACTCGGGCGAGTGGCGACAGAGACACTCAGGCAAGCAGTTACCAAGTTGTTTATGAGCAAGATGTGTACGTTTTTTGCCCCGGCTGCATGTTTGTTTGAAGGCTAGAACCGTTCTGAGCCACTCGGGCGAGTGGCTACCGCCAGGTTCCGACAGTATGCGGTATATGTTACAAGTACGAGTTCGGGTAATCTACCCACTAAAAACAAAACGAAGGCTACCTACGTACAACACACCGCCTCTACCGCGCGGTCGGACTCCGGGTCCAGCTACGGTCTACATAGGGCTACCTGGGGGATATGAGTTACCACCAAGACGACCGTGCTTATCTTCGGTGCTTATCTTCAGCCCCAACCTATCTTAGACCCCTCTTCACTATGTTTTATGTGAGGGCAACAAACCGTTCTACGTATCCCTCGTCCACGTCGGACGGGACCCCTGCTAATATTTTATGCCGCTCCTCTCCCCTCCGGTGGAGCTGGTAGCGGTGACAGCGCGACTCCGGAAACGTTGCAATGTCAACTACCACTGCCTCCATCGTTTTCCGGCCACGCCATGGGGCCTTTGTACCGTTTCCCATGACGGGTGCTTTGAAACCTTTGCGGATGATCGTCCCGATCTTAAGTAAGGTAGGGGTAACGGGAGAGCGACGGCAGTCATCTTCCCCCAGAACTACCGGTTGCGAGTTCAAAAACGCCGCCTTAGGATTGGTGGACATGAGTACAAGGGTAGAGCGAGCGTCCTCAATCACGCCTGTGCGCATTATATACCGCCTCGTCGAATTCGAGTGATTTTGTGCTGGCGCAAGCTCCATGTATTCGGCAAGTCGGCGCCCTACCCCCGCGAAAGAGGCCAGAGGCCAGAGGTACCTCTGACCTCTCTGGTCTCTTTTGCGGGGGTAGGGCGCCGACTTGCCGAATACATTGAGCTTGTGCCAGCACAAAATCACACGAATTCGACGAGGCGGTATTTAATGCGCACAGGCGTGATTGAGGACGCTCGCTCTACCCTTGTACTCATGTCCACCAATCCTAAGGTGGCGTTTGTGAACTCTCAACCGGTAGTTTTGGGGGACGATGACTGCTGTCGCTCTCCCGTTACCCCTGCCTTACTTAAGATCGGGACGATCATCCGCAAAGGTTTCAAAGCACCCGCCATGGGAAACGGTACAAAGGCCCCATGGCGTGGACGGAAAACGTTGGAGGCAGTGGTAGCTGACATTGCAACGTTTCCGGAGTCGCGCCGTCACCGCTACCAGCTCCGCTGAAGTGGAGAGGAGCGGCATAAAATATTAGCAGGGGTCCCGTCCGACGTGGACGAGGGATACGTAGAACAGTTTGTTGCCCTCACGTAAAACATACCTGGTAGTGAAGAGGGGTCTAAGATAGGTTGGGGCTGAAGATAAGCACCGAAGATAAGCACCGTCGTCTTACCTCTGACCTCTGGCCTCTTTCGCGGGGATAGGGCGCCGACGTGCGGAATACATGGAGCTCGTGCCAGTACAAAGTCACACGAATTCGACGAGGCGGTATGTAATGCGCACAGGCGTGATTGAGGACGCTCGCTCTACCCTTGTACTCATGTCCACCAATCCTAAGGTGGCGTTTGTG
>JAYJME010005047.1:0-10416 GCA_036873775.1 Costaria costata
CATGCCGCGCCGATGAACCACCCCCCATTCTCTTCCCGCTTCCCTCGTTTAACTCATCTCTCTCTCTCCGTCCCACCTGCACGACCGCTATTAATAGTTGCCCAGCCAGATCCCCAACCAGATGACCCGCTCTCCTTTTCTCGCCTCGACGTCTCTCCACCATACCACCACTCTCCACCCCCGTCAGTTAACTACTTCTTCGAACCCCCCAATACCCTGCTCTGATTCCTGTCGCCGCATGCCGTCTCCATATCACCTCCACCTTGTACACTTTAGGGCCCCTACCTTGCCCCAGTCTTCCCCCGGTGCCTCTATTTTCGGTTTCTTCCTTTTTTGTATTCACCCCCCACTGCTGTGCTGTGTTCCGAGTAGCTCCGCTGGCCTCGTCCCGATTGTCCCCACCCTTCAGCTCTCCTGTATAACTCCTTGTTGTATGTCTGCGCGTTCTGACCCCCATACTTCTTCGTAAGCCCATGTTCCCTGTCAGTTCTGCTGTCAAACGGCTGGCAATATCCTCTTTCTCTCCCCTGACCCCCCCCCCCTCGCATGTAGTACGAACTCCTTGGGGATGACGAATAGTTCTGCCTCTGGTGTTGCGGCGGGTGCATCGAGCGATGCGCACGCCAAGAGTACCCCTGCTGTGAGTGGGGTTGTTGCTGCATGCGTGGTTGCTGTGAGTGTGACTGAAACTGCCCGTCATGCTGTCCATAGCGTCGTGTGCGCCTACCGATATCCTCTTACAGCGAGCCTTACCTTGTTTCGCTTCCAGCTACCATTTGTTGCTTCCTCGCTGTTCGTAAGATGCGATGACGATCGACTGCCCTCCCCCGGCGGGACAAAGTGCTCGCGCCTATCCCCTTTCCCACCGCGCTCCCTACGTTCACCATATGCTCCTGTTCTGCTCACTGCAATTCCTCCTTCCCTGGTAGCCTTGGTAGCCTTTCCTTCTGCTCCTGGAGCCGTGCCGCCTCTGTTGTCACCGCGTCCGTTTCCCTCTGCCTCTTCTTCCTCTTCCTCCCCCAGGTGGGACACTGCTGGTAGCTGCGCAATCCCCTCGTCATCTCCTCGCGATTCCCCATGAATTGAAGCGGGCCCGCACCGCTGCTGTCTATTATGTATTGGCGCCTGCTACTTCTGTCTGCTCGCTCACTTTCTCTGTTGTCCTCGCTCCCCGCCGTTGTTGTGCTCTGATTTCTCATCGAGCACAACCAGTCAAGCCTTGTTTTGATCGTACTCCCCTAGGATCTGGTCGATTCGATGGAACCATCCTACCCCGTCTTTCCTTCTCTCAGGTCCTGTAGTGCTCATATCCAGTTATATTTTATCTGTACGTACATCCGTATCGTACGGCACGTTTCCTCCTGCTATGCCCAAACACCAGGCTATGACACAACCCTACGCACATATTATACCCGGCACTGTACATAAATGCTTCATTTGTTTTGGATCCCAGAACTGGCTCCCGGCCAATAGTCCTTGTTTTACGAGCTCCTATCAAAAGGTGTGCTCGAGGGAATGTTTAGGTGGGTACGTTGTTCACAAATACGGGCTAGGAAGCAACCCGTCCTTGAAGGATCAACGCAGGGACGTAGACACAACCCAGCGTCTAACCATGACCCCAACCCGCGCACAAAACGGGAAAACGTTGGCCGAAAAAGTGGATGCGCCGCTATTGCATCAGATAATTCCCCCCTCCCGAGAACCTTGTGTACTCCGGACCTGCTACCCTACTATCAAGAAAAGCATGTTCTTGAACATACGTTCGAGTATGGGAAGACCTACTGCGGTTTATTCCACTGAACCGTAAAAACCACCAGAGCCTTCCTTGTTCTAGACGGGAACCGGCCGCCACGGGAGCCCTTCCCGCGGGAGCTTGCCATGACGGGAACTGAAGGGAATGTTTGTACGGGAACCGGCCACCACGGTAAACCTTCCCGCGGGAATCAGCCACCAGGGGAAATGTTCCCGTGGGAACTAGCCACCACAGGAATTGACGGGATGTTTGGAGGCGCCCACCACGGTTTTACGGGACGTGAACGAGCCACCGCGTTCTGCGGTATTTTATTTGTGTACTATACGAGGCATACGGGTGGTAGTAGTTGACCCTTTTAGAAGTTGCACCCACCCACGTGTTTGTGGTCAAACGGCTTGGAACGTTGTGTGACATCAACTTTTTCAGAAGTATACGGGATAACATCATGCGTACCAGCACGAAGTACATTTGAATCCACGATACAGCAGTTTTTCATGTGTGCCTCGATGTCAGCTACCGAAGGTGGGGTCTTCGTCGTACAGTGAAGATGTGTACATGCCTGATCGAAAATATGTATCATGTTGTGATCGATTGTACAAAAGGAAGTAGTACTATTATTGTATTCCCGCAGGAATATTCGCCACGTACGTACAAAAGAGCGAATCGTGCCCCAGACCTCGAACTGCTGTACGAATATCCTTAGTATGACACAGTGCGAGAATCCGTAGCGGTGCTACGTGTTGATCCCGTTGGGCGATCCCGTGCGCGAGGAACACTCGGGAATATTAGCCGCAGGACTCATGTTTTTAATGGCAGTTTTGGTTTGCGCAGGGATTTGGGAACTCGACAGTTCCTAGGGATATTTGCGGCACGGTAACTGAAAATCACGAAAAAAACATACTTTTACATGGGAAGAGTTTGGATGGGAGGCGCGTGCTACGATAGAGGTTGCACTTTTTGGCGTTTTTGTTCCTGAGTAACGGGGCTCCTTAACCCAAAATCGTCGGGGTGTCGTTTTTGTTTTGCAATATTGTTTTTTTGTATACCTTGGACATGGCTTTGTTAATCTTGTGGCACTTTTGGTTTACTCCAACTCGTTGTCTGGGCCAGGTACCGAACTCTTCAGAAAACAACGTTTTGTGCGCCTATATCGTAGTATGGGTCGGGAACGGCAAAGAACAATTCAACGGCAACGAGTTTGGTGGGAATGGGAAATCAATATTTCCCCGGGAACTGTTTTTGATGGGGCCGCGGGAACGATATTTGCACCGGGAACGGGAAAAAGTCCCGGTTCCCGTTGGAGTTCGCGCAACAGGTTTGCCGAGGAAGGCCATAAAAAAAAAACGATGCACGCCGCAGGATCCACCCTGATGTTTTCCGAAGGCTTTCTGGAGCACGTCTACGTTTTTGTACTGTTTGTTGTTCTGTTTTGATTTTTGACGCAACCAATCAGCTTTCTCCGTAGGGTCTTTTCGGTCAGAACTGATGGGGGCAAAAGTAATAAGGGGTTTTCACGAGTCGGGAGGTTTTCAAAAAGTGTCGAGTCGGGTCGGGTCGGGTCTGGTCGGGTCGGGTCAGGATAGCTCAAACGTTTCCCTGGTCGGATCGGATCAGGTGACTCGACCCGTGAACAACCCAGAAAATATTGGATTTATTTGTGTTTTTGGTTAAAAATCATATGTTCTCAGAACTGCCACAACATCTGGATGAACAGTCCAATCACGTCTTCTGGAACCTACCACTGAACATACAAGCCAAACGAACAACGTCCCCGCAGACAGCCGATCGTATTATAGCATTCTGGTTATATTTCTGGCCGCCCAAGCTAGCTCGTAGTTCTCACAGTTGCCCCACAATTGATGCACAGCTATGTTTCGAGTGCCGTGGCGACAACCGAAAGTGATGTAGCAGGAAGTTGCGCTCCGATAGCGCTGTTTTCAATTAACCCCCGACATGCCTAACGCCTGTCTAGGAGGCTATGTTTGACCCACGCTGCAACCCCGCCTTGAATGAAGAAATTCGGATTTCACCAGCGCAACCACCACACTATGATATCTCCGAGTCCAGTGGTCACTTGTCACCACCAGCTAATGCTGCACCAGCACAACAACAGCGCTCTCTATTCGATGCGGTATTGACGTATTAACGACTCCGCGTTGTACTCGTGCAAGCAATTACGGTTGTAACGAGGCAGTTTTTTTTTGCCAGATGTGAAAAACGCCGGTTTATTGCGGGGTGTCTACCGGACGCATGCTGCGTTAAGGGAGCAACAAACTTCCCCGGGGTTCTCCTCGCTTGAGAAGCTCTATGCTCGACCCAAAAGCGATATCGAAAAAAAAACAGAAAAATGCTACCCGATGAAAAAAAACAGAAAAATATACAATACAGGAGGTATACTGTACAACGAAACAGATCGCCGATCAAGAATATTAAACATCCGACGATTATGGGTTAACCCTTCAGAGCCGGAAACGGTTTTTGGGGTCAAAACTACTTGGAAATAGTGTGGAATACTTTTTTGAGGTAGTAGAAGGGTTAAGGAGCCCCCTTTGTTCAGGAAACGTTTCAGCCAAAACAATGCTACCTCTACCGCACGATAGCAAGCGTCCCGGGCTTCCATTGTTCTTTTGGTTTGCCTTTCTGTTGTGTACTGTCCCCTACCGTATGATGGCATGTGTCACAGGCTTCGATTAGTCAATGATAGTCTGACTGTCTGTGGTGTACTGTCTATTTGTAACAATCGTGATTTTGAGGTAGTTTTGACTGCGAGGGCGGTACGCAACCGATTTCCACAAACCCGGCATATGTAGGAGCGGGTGGGCTGGGGCTAGCACGTAGGGACTTGTTTCGTCGCAGGCCGTGACGAAGTTTGCCCGCGGTCGCGCCGTGTTGCGGTGTGGGTTTGATGCCGGTGCTGCTGTGTGTGATTTTAAGCGGCGGGATATTTTTTCTTCTTCCCGACGCACACAGCCTGCTGTAAGTAGGAGGTAGCCCTGCTCCCCTTACTTATCTACTACCTGGTAGTATGTATAGACGCACAGGAGTAGTTTAGGGCCATGGTCGTCCCCTGTGGTTCAGTGTTTATCTTCGAAGATTCTGAACTTGGTAGTCACGGGTTCGAGGCCCGGCGCAAGCCCAAAAAAGGCTTTTTTTCTTGAAAGACGCCAATTATTAATCAGAGCGCTTAATAGTGTGGGTAAGCAGAATTCGACGCGAGTCGACGAGGAAAGAAAGACTTCAGTGTTGAACTCTTCTCGCGATAAAAATCAAAGTAGGTACCGAAGTGGGGAGGAGGAAGAAAGGCCTGCTTAGTGACCCCGGATCTGACGTACGACTACGGAGGGAGAAGGAGAAAGACGAATCAATCTAATACTGTACACGGGAAGATTTAAAAAAAAAATGGATGCACGTTATTCCGAGCGAACCCGAGATTCTAATTTTGACCGAGCCTCGCAGGAAGAGGGACCCGTTGGAAGATGGCTGATGTTTATTTGTATTAACTTTGTTAAATAATATTGAAGTTAACCCGTGGTTCAACTTGACGTTTCCCACGAACTGGCACCAGGTGTGGCAAAAGGGAAAGTGGGTGCCGCCTGGTTTTGTTTTGCGAAGCGGAACCTGTCCTTGACTGTGGCCTAGGCCCTTACCATTAAGGCATGCCTGAAAAAGTGCCTGAAGTACGTTTCTTGAACTGGTATGCCTGACTGTTCATAGTGCTTTCTGTGCCTTTATATCCTATTTCTTTCACCAGGCAAGCGTCGGGCACGCCTAGAGGCACTTTTAGGCACTAGACGATAACGCCGTTAGTCCGTAACTCCCAAAAACAGGGGGAGTGGGGTGTAAAATGTGGGGTCTGTGCATGCCTGAAAAAACTCCCGAACTACATTTTCTGAAACAGGCGTGCCTGAACCAATGTATTCGTGCGTATCTTGTCCAGGCAAGTGTAATACGTGTTTTCCTTTTCTCGGGCATTCCATCCCTTGAAAAAACAAAATTAAATTTGTGTAGGATAAGGTTTCAGGCACACGCCTTTTATTGATAGGCACGTTTAAGGCACATTGAGGCACTTCAGGCATATGCCTATCTAAATTGTACGCCTAGAACAGACAGTCTGACCCCGTCGCGCGGGCGGGATTCGTTGGACCTTGCTGTAGTACCCGTACGGAACGATCGTCAACATGGTTGTCAGATCATCGCAATTGTTGATGCCAGTCGCAGACCAGATTCATTGTGTGTAAGACGGTACGATGGGAACACATTGACTTTGTACTGCTGTAATCTACGTGTTCGTGACATGCATCGATATTTCTGCTGGAACATAGGGTCCGTTACGCGCGTCGTTTGCCAATCGAAAATGTGCCGGGGTCGCAGAAGGTTCAGCACCGCAGGCATAGTTGCGTGCACAGAGGGCCGGCTTTCCTCCTCCGGGCGAAACTGTCGCGGGAGTGCTGCCCAAACCGAAGGTTCATACAATTTATCATGTCAGCACGAGCTATCTGTCGTTCACCACAGTTGTCCTGCATCCATCGTTGAGGCGTACCCAACAAACTGGAGGATGTATCTTTCGTCTGGGTCTGGTAAAGTACAACAAACGAGATGCTGCAGTACAAATCCTAAAGCAGCGCACCATTATGATGGTGTTGTACTGTAATATTTTGTCTTGCTGGATGAACATCTAGCTTCGACACGAGGAGACTGGCCCTGCTCTTAGTGACCACCCTTCTCGTGTCTGGTTAAATTACGCAGAGCACAGCTCGGTCGGTTGGTTTTGCATTCACCAGGGTCTTGGGTCCATCACTGGATCTGTGGAATATTCAACATAACGGACTATGTTGGCAGATAACATGTATCTTTCGGCGGTATACCACAACGAACGAAACGCCGCTGAACATATCCAAAGACAGAGATGTATCAGCCATATCATCAACTTCAATCCTGCCGGATGAATATCTGTAGTTCTGCGATGAGAAGACAGGCCCTGTTCTGAAAGGTCAGCCTCCTCGTCTTTGGCGGAACGAATTCTGCAGAGGAGCTCCATCAGTCAACTTGGCGTTCAACAGAAATCTCTGATCAATCTGGGGGATATCAAACAAACAAAATTGATGTTGATTCGTGTATCTTTCTGCCAGTATCATATAAACCGGACGATCTGCTGCGGCACATACATGAAGGCCACGCAGCACGGTGACATTCTTCTATCTCCTTGGATGAGTACCAAACTCCGTGATCAAGAGCCTGGCGTGGATGTAGATGGACACCCTCCTCGGTTATGGCTGAACGAAATCGCCATAGATAGGAATTCCATCGGTCAACGTTGCTTTACTCAGGAATCTTGGACCCATCAGTAGGATATCCAACAAAAAGGATTGTGTTCATGCTATAGTAGTTTCTGTATCTTTCGGGGGGCATTATGTAACTGACAAAATGACCACCCATAATAATACCAGGTAGAAAATAAGCCTACGAGTAGCACTGGGGTCAGCTTCCATCTCGTTGCATGAATATCTAACTCCGGGATGAGAAGAATGGCATGATCCGAACGGCAAGCCTCCCCGTTATTACTGGCCACACGATCTTTTCAGACTCTGAGGAGCTTGATGGATCAACTTTGTATTCACCAGGAATGTTGGACCCATCGGTGGGATACAGAACACACCTAAGTAAAGTGGTTTTGGTTTCTGTATATTTCAGAGAGTAGCATGTTCCGGACGAAACAATATTAACGCTGCTGCACACAAGCGAAGGCAGCGCAGCACCGTCGTTATCAGCGTAGTTTTCAAAGACGAGTATGCACAGCCGCGTGACGACGGGCCTGGCCCTACTCGGAATGGCGAACCTCCTCGTCTTTCGCCAAACAAGTATATACACAGCCGAGGAGTTCCATTGGTCAACCTTACTTTCACCAGGAATCTTGGGTGCATCAGTATGAAATCCAACAACATGGAAGGCAGCGGGGTTATCTCTGTACAGTACGCGACATGTTTTAAGAATTAGGAAGTTAAGAATTTCAGGCTGAGTTTTTTCGAAAAATTTGAATTTACAGCTAAGCATTTGTGCTCAGCGAGGAACGCTACTCTAAATCCTATACAATAGACTTTTAGAGCGTACGCTCAACGTTGAGATCACAACAAGCCGCGAGCCTTAGCCAAAATTGGAGTTTCTTAACTGCTGTCGCGTACTGTACGATGAATATGCACGGTATGGGCGCTTGCCGTGCCCAACCAACACAAGACGCGAGGAAGGAGGCTCGTGTCGAGAAACGAGGGATGCCACACGATCCTCGCGCACCCGTCAAATCTCAATCGTGCAATTGCAACTTTAATCTTGCTCCATAGAGTACTTGGCCCACGAAGTTTGTGCAGTTCGGTGTCTTTGTTGGGACCAAACGCCAGCTCAAACCACTTGCTGAAGCCTAAAACCTCGTGCCGATTGTGCGGAACCACCTTCTCTTACTGCCGCTGCTGCGGCTCTACTCTCCGGAAGAACGCGCATGAAAATACAATTGTACTCGTTGCTATTAATAGGTACGTTGCCGAAATATGCCTGATAAACAAAGTGCAAGCAGCACAGAGCAGCAACAGCAAGCAGACAACTTGAAACTTGCTACCCGCGTATTTACGTATTTGCTCTCTAGTGCTCGGACGAACTACAGCAGACACTGCTTGAACTACCCAGCGAGCACTCTTTGTATGTCACAAATAGTTGGTATCGATCGGTGAAACATGAACACAACAAGAAGGTACCTCGAACTAAACGTATTGGAGCTGTCGTTAGCCCGCCAATAACGGATGGATGTGTTGTGCACTGCTGCGGTGCATACATGCCGGATGCCGTCATACGTTGCTCATGCATATGTATAGCCCCGAGGTCATCAGGAACAGGCCCGCAAAAACCGATCGGTGGTTGTGGATTGACTGCTGAGAACAACAAGAGAGACATGTCTTGTCATACCCAGTAAACGGCGGCCTGTGGTATACAACTGGTATAGTACCCCTCACAGGTTCCACCGCGAGTGCCCAAGCCAAAAAGCTCGTCGGAGTTGTTACTGTCGTCGGAGTAAAAAACTAATGTTATCTCACCATAGAGGATAAAATGGTGCCCCTTCATCTCGGCTCTTGTCTTCTTAGAGCCACTCGTATGACAAAATAGGAGCTGGCCTCCAATTGGTGATTGGCGGTCTCGCGTTGTGTGGGTGATTTGTCGCTAGGATTTCAGGGTTGTTGTGGTGGGCAGCTGGTAGTGGGCGCGTCGGTGGTGTGAGCTACGAAGCAAGAGCAACAATAACATGGCATCCGCGCGAACCCGGGGATGTCCTCGGATAGTTGACATATCTGAAACAGTGAAACTTCGGGTTGTTGTCGTTGTTGTCGTTGTTAGTTTGTCAACGTCACAAACCACAAACCACAAGTACTACTAATATTTAATACCTGGCAGCGTATACAGGTACCTGTATCATATAGTACGGGGCAGTGAAACTATATGATACGAGACAGCGAAACGAAAACATGCAACACAAATACATTAATATAAGATGAAAAATGAAATTTAATTAGCACAACAAGCAAACCAAGCGATAATCAACACAAGAGACCCTGGAGGATGACGTAAAACGACAACCGGGGGGGGCATGGCGGGACTGTTGCCGTTGAATCACAGGTGACGTTTTTCATTTTTCTTTTTGTTTGGAGCAATCATGAATGGGCAATGTTTTGCAAGGCTGCTTGTAGTATACTTCACTTTCATCTTTTGATATTCACCAACAGGGGGAGGCATGGCGGGACTGCTTGATGTGGTACAACAGCAGCTATAATAGTATACATACGCCGCGCGAAGAGTGGTATACTCCTACGTAGCGTGGCGCCATGGTGGTTGCGGTTGTTACAACCTTCATGAAAGGGCAACGCTTTGCGGGACTGCTTGTAATATCTTGCATAATTATCAACGTGGGGGGGGGGGCATGACGGGAGTCTGTTGTTGTTGCTGTTGGGTAATAAGTATGAGGAACACCGTGAAGGTTCTGTTTGTCATGATGAGTGAGACACTGTAGTACTATTAGTACTGCTGCTGCTGCACATCATATGCTGTGCTGTTGCCCTCGAGCCATAGCATGGACCATTGAGCAAAAGATTGGTGGAGAATAACGAAGAAATGTAGTATCCCGCTGCTTCCCATCTATCTATATTGTCCACGACGACAACAAGAAGGGCTGCCTCCATTGTTCCTGCCATGATGATGGAGTCTTACAGCGGTGGTGTCGCTGCTCTTTCGTAGCACGAATAAAAGTTGTTGCTACGAAAAAGATAAGCAACAATAATCACAAGATTTAAGTTGATTATTTAATCGCGATTAGGTTTTAGTACGTAGCTAATAAAATACTCACGGAAAAATAATACCAGGTACTCATCATGCTGTATTATGATTAAAAACAATCGCGGCATTGAAAACGTGATTAATCATAATTGTTTTTATACTATTAATAGTTGATTACCAATACCAACCCTAAAAATACGATAAGGAATTATACGATACCACAGCAGTTACTTATTTCGTATTTTTGTTTTATGCGTCTAATATTGGCCGCTGAATCCCCCTCCCTCCAAAGCATCTTGATTAACAGCCCGTGTCGCCCACGGGGGAGGTGGGCGAAACTGTGACGCCCCCCC
>JAYJME010005048.1:0-10416 GCA_036873775.1 Costaria costata
TGTCCCATGGTGTACCCCATGGTGTACCATGGGCACGCCATGGGGTTCCCCATGGTGCTCAATGGTGCCATGGTGGATGCTTTTGATTTTTCCATGGGTCAACCCACGATGTTATAGCTTCCATGGTGTGTGCCATGGCAACCCTTAGTATGTTCCACGGTATGGGTCACCGTACGTCCCATGGATGGCCCCATGGACACCTTCCATGGAACCCTCCATGGTACTAAACCATCTACGGAGCATGCCATGGTAAGTGTGATGTGTACCCCATGAAGTGTAGTTTGGGTGCCCCATGGGATGTCTCAGGGGCAAACCGAGACGTATGCCATGGCTTGCCCGGCATGTGTCATGAGGCATTCCATGGCAGACTCAGTGGAATTCCTCGCTTATTTGATACACCACGAGAGAGTCCATGGGATACCCCATGCCTATTGGGTACACCATAGTGTATGCCACGATATTCCACTGGGCACACCATGAAATATGCCACGAGAAAACCGGTCATGGTATATATCGTCGATAACACCATGAGCCAACCCATGGGGGAGTTAGGAACCGGTACATCCCGTGGAGCACGTCATGGTGCTAGTTATCTAGTGGTGGAATCATTGCTAATACCATGATATACTCCATGAACTACTGTAGATGATCCCATGCGGGATCCCATGGCACTTCCCATGGTACATTCCATGGCGAATGCCATGGGACGTTCTCTCAGGGCACGTTGCATGGTGTGTTCCATGGTCTAGATCATGGCGCATCTCATGGAACGTCCCATGGGACAAATGGACCAATGGTGTACCTCACGGGCCTCCGTGGCTGTAGCTCATGGAATGTTCCATGGTGTGTGCCATGGTGTACCGTCGGAAATTGGACATATGGTGCATACCACGCCGCAAACGACGGTGTATCCCATGGTGTAGACCATGGTATATCCCATGGCACGTCACACAGGATAACTGGTCCCATGGTGTATCCCATGGTCGTCCATCCTTGTACCCCATGGAACACCCCATGTTGTGTATCATAGTGTATATCACGGTCAATCGCACATGGCGCAAACATAAGCATACCTCGTGGTGTATACTGTAACCAAGCACGCCTACCATGTAAGTTAAGATTCGATACCGCTCCACAAACCCCAGATTTCCTACGTTCAAGCTTCCTCTTATACCATAGTGTGTACCATTGGACGTCCCACGGGACAACAGGTCTCATGGTGTGCCCCATGGGGTGCAACCATGGATAATTGAACAAGTAAATGGTGTATTTCATGGCGCGTTCCATGGTGTACCCCATTGTGTGGTATACCATGGGGTGTCCCACGGAACAGCAGATCCCACGGTGTGTACCACCGATAGTTGAACATATGGCGCAAACCAGGGTGTTTCCCATGTCGTGTACCTACGAGGCCCTGGCCTTTCAGGCACGCCGCAGTCGTTTTCGAGCATTTGTAGGGTAGGTATGCCGCAGGCGAAACAACGTGAGATAGGGACGTGGATAGGCAAATAAATGCCTGAAGTGCATATATGTGCCTTGAACGTGCACACCGAGGCGTGCTACGATAGAAGTGCACCGGTGTTTTTCTGAGGCTCCTCACTTTAGGAGCTCTGGCTTAACCCACATAATGGTTTTGAGTCGACCAAAAGTGCAACCCGATTAAACAAACCACGACCTAGGTATACAAAACATTTATCTTGCAAAACAATAATGACACCCTGGCGAGTTTGGGTTAAGGAGCCCCGTCATTCAGAAACAAAAAAACGCCAAAAAGTGCTACCCCTATCGTAGCGCGCGTCCAGCCGAAGTATCTATTTTAGGAATTTATCTGATAAACAATAAGCCTGACACGTGCCCGAAAACCTTTTTGAGCGCCCCAAGGCACATTCTATAAAAAAATTAAAGTAGTTTTATTTCAAGAGGGTAAAAAATGCCTATCTCGCAGAGATTGATTGTATCCTGTACGACCCCTTTTCCCTGATTTGGGGAGTTCCGCCCTAAAAACGTCATTTTCAAGTCCCTGAAAGGCTGAAAGGTCTTACATGCTTGCCTGCCCGTGCCTGAAGACAACAAAGATTGGCAAGATAGGCACGAAATCCGTGGTTCAGGAACAACGTGGTTCAGGCCTTATTTCAGACACAAGGGCCCGAAAGCAGTAGACGGCAGTGAACCCTATATATAGATATAGATATAGATATATATATATATCCAATTTCCAATGAATTTGAGAGCGGTGAAACGACGTTATTTTCAAGTTCCTGGAATGGTATTTTGCGCGTGCCTGGCGCGTGCCTGACGAAAGGTAAACAATATAAGCACGAAAACGGTGGTTCAGGCACACCTGCTCCAGAAAACGTGGTTAAGACGTTCCAGGCACGTCTGAGAGGCCAGAGCATATGTATACCATGCTGCACATCATGGGATGCCCCACGGGACAGCTGGTCCCATAGGTACCATGGCTGTACCCCTTGGTATACCCGATATTGTATGCCATGGTACCATGGAGCCTCCCACGGGACAACAGGTCCCATTTGGTATCCCATGGTGTGGCACCATGGATAATAAAACGTACTAGGTACTCGTATGGTGAACGCCATGGTAGGGGGTGGCCCAGGCGGAGTCCTTGGAATATACTCTCCCGTCGCAGAGGTCGTGGGGCGTGCAATGGTGCGCACCTTGGTACATCCCGTGGTTATACTTGTGTATCATGGGGTTTGTCGTATGCACCACGGGGTGACCCATGGGGCAACACATTGCTATTCACACTTATGGTGTACCCCATACCGCATCCCGTGGTTTACTCAATCGTACCCCCCATGAGGTTAGAGGTGTGCCATGGGGTACGCCATGGTGTGTGCCATGGGGTATTTTTGCACCACGGAACGTGCTGTGAGGCATCCCAAAATCTAGCAGGTCGTTAATCCCAGGTAAACCCATGGCAACCCCCGTGGTACATACCATGGGGCTAACCGTATTCCGTGGGGTAGCCCATGGTGTGCCCCATGGCGACCCGTGGGGTGTCTCACGACATGATCCACGGACGAAAGAATACGCCATGCGTTATGTGACTTGCTGCCACGGAACTACCCATGACGTATCGCATGGGATGATGGCGCACCCCAAAGGGTGTCCCATGGTGAATCCCGTGAAATACCCCAAGATGTATAGCGCGGCATCAGACACCCCACCGTTCGCCACATGATGATTGCCACGGGGCGCGCCATGTGGTGTCCCAAGTGGCGAAGCCATGGCGTCGTCCATGCGTCAGTCCGTCGCCACGAGTTGTTCCATCGGAAGTACCCGTGGATTGCCTCATGGTTAACCGTGGTTTGGCCTATGGTGTGCACCACGGGCTATGCAATGATTGCAGATCATTGGGCTACAGTATGGGGCAACTAGATATCCGAAACGCAGCCAATGATTGAGATTGACAATTGGTTCGTTGGAGATGGCAGTTGATCGTCAGCTGAAGTGTGTAGCAGCGATGGCCGGCTGCATAGGGCAGAGTATCAGCGATGGCCGGTTACATGGAGCAGAGTACCAGCGATGGCCGGCTACATGGAGCAGAGTGTCAAGGATGGCCGGCTGCATTGGCAGAACTGGAAGCAAGCGTGTAGCGGCCAATAGGTTATATGAGCTTTTTGTACAGAGTGATTTCTGCATTCGCCGCGGTTGGACAATTGCTATCGCCGCCAATGTGTTGGTAGGTTGGCCTAGAAATTACACTCGGGGAAACTGCGACACGGCGAGAGCCCGCCAGAACAGGTACGGTATTGCATCCGGAGAGGTGGATGAGGCGAGTGATTCGCATCGGGGTCCGTTGATCAACGATGTATCAAGAATAATGGGAGGTTATGGCCAATCAACGCAGAATGAGAACGGCGACCGAAATCCAGTCGAGCGTCGTGATAATCCCGTGCTGAGCTGCCTTGTGATTTCCTCGAGTGCACTACCTACCAAAGGCCACTAACACAAGGGCGTGCCAGGCAAATACGCTGCTTCGATGTTGTCGCATCATCTCTCCCGCCTGGAAAACGTTTGCTCAGGCGGGTACAGAATTGTGAAGCATGTTGTTGTGGCGTTCTGAGCCATCTGTCACTTCTGTAGCCTGGCATGTGCTCAGCGTTTGGTTGTTGGGGATGCCAACCTACATCGGCTTTCGTGTATTTCTATTCCGGCTAAGACGTTGCGGGCACCCGCGGTGGAGGCAGCCACATTGCGTTCTACTGTAACTCAAAATACCACGATACAGTATAGGCGTGGGAGGAGTGTACCAGGGCGGCCGAATCGGTTGCGTAGGGCATGTCAAAAAATGTATCTCGCCCTCTAGCACCGCGTGGTTGTGAAGGGCGCACGAGGGCTCTAGCTAGAGCAGTCATAAAGGTGAAGGAAAGTCTCATATCCTATCTACATTGCGCTAGCCCGGTGGACGAAACCTATACGAGGCATTCTCCTCGGTTTGGCTGAAACAATAACAAGGATGTGTTAGGCACAGCGGTAGGTGTTATCATGCTGCGCGTGGGGTGCTGGCCGCCTACCGTAGTACAATGATGGATTATTGTGGCCACATTCAGAGCTCCCACCTCCCTCCCTCAAAATGGGGGAGTGGGGAAGCGGTCACTCCCTATACACAGCTAAAGGGTGTGACAAAAGACGTTCATGGAAGGAGCATGATGCGGCAAACGAATTCCCGTGATCCCAAAACATTTGCCAAGGATTGCTGCTTTTGACGTGTGTGGGTTGTGAAAGTAAAAATGGATGGAACAAAATAGGGTTACATCATGAGCAAGTGGTTGTCATGTAGAAAGCATGCCGCTCTGAGAAAGGACGAGAGGAAGGAGCAATGCAGCTTAAGAATGGTACAGTCAAGAATGTATCGTGGCAGAATTGGAGGAGGGTGGCCTCGTGCAGGAATGCGTCAGTGCCCTGTTGAGGGAAAGGCGAATCAACCCAGAGTTATTGGACGGTGTGTCACCTAGATTGGGACGTCTCTATATGAGACAAACCCGTCCGCAAGAGGTGATAAAGTTAGAAAAATGCCACTGCTAATGTACACTAGTGTACGCAAGTGCCTGGGTTCCTAGTAGGGTAGTGTTTTTTTGGCGTGATGGATACGAGTGCCCTCATCGGCGAAACTAAAGGATGAGTACACTGACAGCAAGGTGCTGGATCATATGGAGTTACGGATGAAAAGATAGCGGGGAACGCCGCTAATCTCTGAAGCCGCCAACAACCTGGCGCTCCTAAGAGTTGCGTTCGACGCTCTAGCACGTGGAATATCGTCGTATGTTTTTCAAGGTACAACCCGCTGGATGACATCTACCGATTGAGCCACACAATGTCGCGACATGCAGACAGACGGGCCGTTCGCAATATTACGGGCCGGCACCAGCCCGTGGGCCGTACCTATTGGGCAAAGTTTCGTCATCCAGCCAGACGAGAGAGAGCAGGGGACGGTGGGATATTGACTTGCAATGATTGCTGAAGGATCAAGATCGCCGTGGAGAGAAGGGATGGCAACACCCCCCCCCCCCCGTGCCCCTTTCTCCCCGTACCAGCGTTAACGACCTGACCACGGCGCTGGTCGAGGCCCTGCCGTTGACTCCTAAACCTAGTGTAGTTCCTACAAAGCACTCTCACGGGTCGTGGGGTTAGTGCGTGAACGAAGAACACAAACACAAAGGTGCACGTAAAACGACAGGAGGGGGGGGGAGGCGAGCATACAGTTGCGGGCCGATTCAAGCGATTGTAACCTGAGAGGGGCCGTCAAAGTGACAGGTGACTAACCAAACGGAATATGAGGCGGCCGCTGTGTAGAGTTGTTTTTAGGAATTCGTTCGTTGTGTGGCCCGAAAGACACATCCAAGATGATGACCACAAAGATAGCCGGGACCCCTCCCTTGCACAATGTGGGCGTAAAACAATCCTTGTGGAGACATTGCCCTACGTAGGAAACGCCACAAGGTGTCGGCAAACCTGCTTTTGTGGTATGCCTAATGGGGCACTTAGGTTTGTCCACACCTTATGGCGTTTCCTACATAGTGCAATGTCTCCACATGGATTTGTTTACGCCCACATTGTGCAGGGGGGGGGTCCCGGCCACCTGTGCAGTCCGGTTTATGCGGGCACCTCAATGTGATGGATGAGCAACAGAAGACAGCATTCAAATTGCGTTGTACCAGGCATCAAGGATGATGATGTCAAGTTGCTGCGGGGGACAATGGACTCCCGCCCTGAGAGACGTTGTCCCAAAATTTACTGAACATCGAGCAGACCTTCTCAGACTCGAAGCATGTTTGACGTAATGAACGCTAAGCCCCCTTCCAGGCCTCTGGGTGGTGTACCATCGATAGCAAGGTGGATATACTGTCGTAATCCGACGGATCCACAAGGTCGTTGGACCCGATAGTGCCCGCAAAGGTTGTATTGCAAGTCACAACGGAGAATCGACAGGTTTGGAATAATCCACAATATCATTGGCGCTGTCTAGAAGGCGGGGGGCGTGGCGCAACAAGGAAAGTATATCACAAGGGTGCCTCCACGCTGAGTAAGAAAAAATAGAACTGAACATGATGATGTCTTAGGCCCTTTACTATCGGCGCACGCTGGCAAGCTAAATCCTCAAATCCATCCCAGATCACCCACTGCAGCAAACGAAAATACGTTATACTGGTACTTGGCAAACACTGCGGCTTCAGACCGCGACGTTCAAGGATTGGCATGGTGTTCGTGGTCCAACACATACAAGACTGGAGAGAAAGAAAGGCATCCGCCTGGACATCTCTTGAGCAACCTCGCCAAAGAAAAGGACCCCGTCGACCGAACCCGCGAGTTGTTCTAGCCCACTTTGGCGTGCCACCGGGAATGCTCGAGGACATCCGATAATGCCACTATGGCTTGCGATCACAAATGATCGGAGGAATTCCACATAGAGCAGGGCCTCCATGTGTGTTCGCGCAACTGCTTGGCAATAGTTTTCTCATGGTGTTGCTGAGCTCTGCTATAAGTAGCGTTCGTAAAATGTTACAGGGTTAGGCTAAGACTGTTGAGGGCACAGCGAAGGAACGAAAAAAGGAGAGGAAGAGAAAGGAACGGTCAGGGAAAGACGACGAAAAGGAAGGCAAGAGCTGTGGGGAACGAAGTGTATACTTGACAATGGGAGTGTGCTGTTTTGCCGTACCTAAGAAGTCTCCTGAAAAAAGGGTGGTCGTCGTGACGGGGTTGAACAACGCGGCGAGTTAACCGATCATTGCGGCGGACCGCTAAATTGAACGCTCGAGTGGGTGAGCTGACCGTGGGCACATTCAACGTCCATACTCTGGCCTTCGACGGCAAGAACGGTCTTGGTATTGCCGAGAAGATCATGCAAGTCTGCAGACAAAGCGGGTGCGATGTTGTCGGGCGTCAGGAGACGAGACGGGATGGCCAGAATGGATTCACAGCGGCGGGGTACGCGATGTACTGCAGGGGAGCTTGCGGAGGTGCCACCGAGGCCAAGGGTCAGAATGGAGTGGTACTAGCCATCAAGGAGTCGATCTTGCAGGGTGTGGAGAAAGATAGACTGGCTGTGGAGTACAGCAGTGCTCGACTCATGAAGGTGCGACTAGCCTTGAGGAGCAAAACGAATGGGGCTTATTTCGTGGTCGCGTACGTACCGACTGAGAGACACGAACCAACCCGACACAAATACTTATTTTGGACCGCTCTAGGCAGCACAGTTGCTGCAGTGCCAAGCATCTACTTGTGTTGATTGATGCTAACGCTCGCACTGGTAGAAGGGGGGAAGGAAATATTGACAACAAGGAGCTGGGTGCATACGGGCGGGATGTACTGAATGACAACGGACATCTCCTGCTGGCATTCTCAGCAGAAAACCGACTTAATCTCGTCAACACGTTGTCCAGTGCCCACAAGCGTGGAATCTCGTACACCTTCCAAAGTCCATGTCTTGGGAAGGGTCGTTGCCACCTGGATTTTATCCTCACGCGGCACACACAGACGACTCGTACGAAATGTCACTGTGCGCTTACCTCCTGTAGCGAAGCCTGAATCAGAGCACAACTTGGTCGTAGCAAACATCCGGCTTCCTGAACGTTTTGCTCATAACCGCCGCAAGGGAGAGACGAAAGGCAGGCAGGCGATCAACTTTCAACAACTGGCGAACCCGGAGTTCCGGGAAGCCTTCATTGAGATATCCACACCCCCACCCCCTGGCATGGATGTCGGTGCAACGGCAACGGCGTTCACTGAAGCGATGCTATCGACAACCACTGACATCGCGCTACGTGCAAAGCGCAGTCAGGGACAAAAGGGGTGGTGTGCTAGTGAAGAAACGAAGGCGGAAATGCTTGCGGGGTGGGAGGAGAGGGAAGCCACGAGAGAGTCATTGCGATCCAGGCATCAGCAATCTCAGGAGGAGTCTAAAGGCAGCTAGGAAACGTCTTAAACACGTGAGGATCCAGGCCGTGCAGAGACTCTTCGAGGAAGTCGTCAGTCAGCCCGAGATGCGCATCAATGACGGGGATCAGGCTGGTGTTTACAAGCACCTCAAGGCGGTGGGTTTCGAGGGGAAGAGATGGTGCAACTTTCAGTACATCAAGGGTGAAGAGGGTAGACTGCTTCGTGACATGGGACTCATTCGCGATCGGTGGGTACAGTGGTTCCCCACTTTGCTCAATATTCAGTTCGCCAGCGCTCGACCCGAAGATCGTCGAAGAGTTCAAGGTGTGACCCCCGTGCACACCTCTCATGATCTTCCTTCGACTTTAGAGGTGGAGGAAACCATCAAGACCATGCCAAACCGAAAGGCTGTTGGACCTGATGACCTTGCCGGCCGAACTTCTCAAACTCCTCTTGGATGAGAATCGCAATGAAAACCGGTCTATACTGGAACAGTTCCACGCCATTGGGATCGCCATAAGGCGGGGTGGGGTCGTACCGCAGGAATAGAAAGATGCCACGAGCATAGTGCTGCGCAAGAAGAAGGACCGGAAGGGAAGGACCGGACGGAGGGCGTTAATTGTCGAAGCATCTCATTCGTGGCACACGCTGGCAAGGTTATCCTCAAGGTAGTCACCAATTACCCCAACAATTACTGCGAACGGGAGAGTGTCCTACCAGACGAACAGTGCGGCTTCAGACCGCAACGATCAACGGTCGATATTGTGTGCGTGGTCCAACGACTCCACCAACTGACGCGGAAAAAGAGCACTCCTCATTTTGCATGTGCTTCGTCGACCTCACGAAAGCATACGATTCAGTTGACCGGACTCTCTTATGAACCATGCTCACTTGGTTATGATGCTCGCGGCCATTCATATATTTCCACGATGGAATGCAAGCGCGCATTCAGACCGCTGATGGTGAGTGTTAGGACTGGTTCGACGTGGAGCACGGCCTACGGCAGGGATGCGTTCTCCCCATTTTGTTCAACAGCGTATGTGCTACAGTACTGTGTGTGGCCGTAAATAGGTTTAGTGCCAATGCAGATGCGGTGAAGGATATGGTGTTCACCAAGGTGAAGGACATAAAGGTGGGGAAGAAGCAAGAAAAGCGGGGTAAAGGGCGAGACAAGCCTCAAAACCCTGTGATAGGGTCGCAACAGAACCCCACGCCGACGATTCGGGCATCGTCTCCAGATCGAGGGACAGCCTTGGGAAGATGATGACGGATATCGTTGCAGTGTGTTCATCCTTTGGGCTTACAGTTTCGGAAGCCAAGACAGAGGCCATGGGTTTGATAACGAAAGGTATCGATAGGGTCCCTTTCGTTATTGAGGCAGCCGGCCAGGTGTACAAGCAAACCGCAAAGTCTGAGTACCTTGGGGTAACTGTATGCGAGGATGTCGACCTTACTGCTGTCGAGATCAACCGATGCATGCTACTGGCTACGTCTCAGACGGCATGGCTTGCCACTGTACGACCAGTCTACCGCACTGCTCCGGCTCAAATTACGGATGCTCAACGCCGAAGTTATGGAAACCATGCTGTGCGGATGTGTGACGTGGAGCCCCACCGCCGCCCATCTTGCCAAACTGCGCCAGCTCCCCACCGCTCTCCGCTGCATCGGGTGGAAGAGCAATCGTCGCGTGTTGCCACGTCCTATCCTACACAGACGCGCTCGTTAAGACTGTGGCTGTGAGAGCGTCGAATCGACAGTGCTTAGACGGAGGATACTGTTCACGAGGTTTGTTTCTCGTATGGGTAACGAGCGCTTGCCTGGCAGGTGATGTTTGGGGAAGTGCAGGGGGGAAAGGGCTACATGGGAGGGCAAGAACAAGACTGCATGCGTTGTCTCGAAAACGATTGAGCGCTGTTCAAGTTACCCACCGAACCGGAGCAGCACTGGACGCTGGCGGCGAAGAAACCGGGAAAGTGGTTCAGACGTGTTGAGCAAGCGGCAGAAAAGTACGTGAAG
>JAYJME010005049.1:0-10416 GCA_036873775.1 Costaria costata
CAACAACAACAACAACAACAACAACAACAACAACAACAACAACAACAACAACAACAACAACAACAACACCACCAACATACAAACAAACGTCAACACCTCGATTTGCAGCAACGTGCAACAAAGCAATCGGGAAGATATAACTTTACGGGGGGACATGGTAATCAGAGGGCCTACGATGATTACAAATATCTCTATATTACCATACTTTTGTTAAACATATTTGGTAATAGCAAAAGGCATAAGAGTCTGTGTGTATGTGAAACATTAGCCAAATACATCACAGTGTTTCAGTGAAGGAGACGAGTTCAAGCGGAAAAACAAACATAGGAGCATACCGTTCGCTAGTCCGTAGGCCCACTTCATCGCCCCCCCCGCCCCTCCTCCTGCTCCTCCTTCTCCCTCTCGCGGTGTTGCATTTTCTATCCCCTCCAAGTGGGTCACCCGGTCCGCCTCTGTGACTTCGCTGATCACTTCTTCTCGACGGAAGGCACGCACCTAAAGCGCGACGGTTGGTAGCTGATTGGTCGGTATATCATTATTGGACGTTAGCTGATTGGTCGGTACCTGATCGTCCGGAAGCTGATTGGTTGGTAGATGATCGATCGGTAGAGCTAACCAGCCATTAAGCCTGAAAGTCGGTAGCTGATCGGTCGGCAGCAAATTGGCCGCTAGTTCATCGTTCGGTAGGTGATCGGTCGGTGGCTGGTCGTTCGGTAGATTTTTGAACGGTGTAGTTGGCCGGCCGGTAGCAGAGTGGTCGGTAGTTGGTCGTTTGGTAGTTCCTCCATCGGTAGTTGATCGATCGGTATTGGTAATCAGTTGGTAGCTAATCGATCGGTCGTCGATAGCTGATCGTAGGGAGCTGGTCGATCAGTAGCTGATCGGTCGGTATAGCTGATCAAGCGGTAGCTGACTGTGTGGTACTGTAGTCGTTCGTTCGGTGGCTAATCGGTCGGTAGCTGATCGGTCGGTATACGTGATCGGCCTATTGTTGATCGATCGTTGTAGCTGATCAATCGGTTGCTGATCCGTCGGTAGCTGATTGGTCGGTATTGGCTGATCTGTAGGTAAGCCGGTAGCTGGTCGCTCGGTAGCTGATCGCTCGGTACCTGATCGATCGATATTTTGCTGATCTATCGGTAGCTGATTGGTCGGCTGGTCGGTAGCTGGTCGGTCGATATATGGTCGCTCGGTATCTGGTCGGTCAGTATCGGATTGATCGGTATCGCTGTGCGGTCGGTAGTTTCTCAGTCGGTTGGTATAAGTATAGCGGATTGGTCGGTATATCGAGAATCGGTCGAAAGCTGCGTGTCCTGCTAAGGCAGGGGGGGGGCATTTTTATTAGGTGTTTGCTTTTCAGCCGCTCAGGGCCACTCGGCCGAGTGAAAACCTATTTCGTTGCTGCCATACGCTTTGTATGTTTTGGATACGTGCTACGATAGGGGATAGGGGTAAAAAATGGCGTTTCTGGCTGACGGGTAGGATCTACCAAACACATGTTTTTAAATAATATTTTTCGGTGTATACCTCGGAGCGTTTAGAGAATTGTTCGTCGGTTGGCCGTTTGCTTTTTCCCTGTTTCTTAAACGTCTGCTTTTGGGTGAGGTAGACAGCAGCCCTGCTTCTTAAACGTCTGCTTTTGGGTGAGGTAGACAGCAGCTCCTCAAGCGAGCCGCCTCAGAAACGTCGTAGGTGCACCCCTACCGTAGCATGCGCCCACGAGGTTTGCTCTTAACGCTGGGTCAACAGAAAAAAGCAATATATTTTGTTTGTGGGTGAGGTACAGATAAATATGCACTGTCCCCAGTGGTCTACACGCGGTAGTTGAAGATGGGGGTAGCCTCGCTACCGTAATAACATCAGCTCTGATCGGTCAGTCGTTTTTTTTGTGATCGATGTCACGTTGCGTTAACCTCACATGGAATATTCCTTTCTGTGTGTTTACCTCGAAATCATCGCTGCCGACCAGCAGATCCTTCTTCCCGTTCCCGTCGGCATCTGCCATCGTCATCGAGGAAACCCTGTCCCCTGTAACCGTCCAGAACCTGCGGAACAGGTGATGCGAGACTACTCAATGTCGGCGATTCGCGATAAAACATGAGGCAAACCTACAGTATTCGTTGGATACCTACAGCGCGTGGGATCGTGTGTCGGGGCTTTTTTTAGCTGACGTTTTTTTCTTAAGGCCGGCTGTTAAGTGAGGCATAATAGAGTCACCCAAGTGAAGAGCGCCAAGAATCATTAGATGCCTACCCCTACAGTCAGCAGCACGCGTCGGGACAGCACCTTTCTGCTCCAGTAGCGTCGAACCCCTGGATGGAGCAGTTGCCCCCGACAAGCGCGAGGGGTTGCTGTGAAGAGGGAAGGCGTCCCAGCAGCAGCGAGCTCACTCCATCGGCGACGTCCTGGAACGAGAAGTTTCGATTGCACCGCGAGAGCCAGCCGTGGCCTGTATTGTTGGTACACGGTGGGTTCACAGACGCAGGCTACCACACACCAAGGGCAGCCCTTGTATTCTGGCCCATCTAAGCGTCTCAGGATTATATGTCTCCTGACAGCTTCGCCACGTACATGCTACAAGCAGCAGGGGTGTGCTAAAACGTTTATGAGGCTATGTCACTTGAGGAGCTCCATGCGACCTCACCCACCCAAAAACCTGGTATTTTAAAAAATGATACGCCTAGCGAGATGGCCAGTCCCATGGCCTACGCTTACAACGAAAAACATTGAATTAAACACACACACAAACGATATTTCGACGAAGCTGGGGGTGGTTTCTCCTCCGTTGAGAAGCCGGGACAAAAACGTGCTCGTACTGTACTCTCATCGTAGCACCCGTCTACGCATATTTACGCTAATACGACGGGTCATATTACTCAATGGTTGGTTGATGATCATCACCATTGATCCATCGTTGATTGATCGATTGTCACCATCATCCACATCGCCATCATCATCATCATCATCATCATCATCATCATCATCATCATCATCATCATCACCATCATCATCATCATCATCATCATCATCATCATCACCACCATCATCATCATCATCATCATCATCATCATCATCGTCATCATCATCCACATCGCCATCATCATTATCATCATCATCATCATCATCATCATCATCATCATCATCATCATCATCATCATCATCGTCATCATTATCACCACCACCAACGCCCAACCATGATCGCTTCTGCTTCTACAGCATCCCCCTATACAGTCGCTGCTTGCGATCAAGACCCAATATGCTTAGCAAAAATAGTGTAATACACAGATTTATGTGTATGCCGTGGGCTCTGATTGTTTAGCGTATTTATCTATACGATATACTGCCGTACCAGGTATAGTGGAAGCAAACAATGAAGTCTTTATTTCACACCTTTATAACCCTACATGTATGAAATTACACGATTTTTTCTGTCCCGTTCTATCGACGTTAAGAGTGCGTTTGTTTTCGTCGACATAAAATAGCAAGCTGTATGCGCTGTCAATCCCGCACTCGGCGCATTTGCGGGGTGCAGGACTCTATACCGGCGATGGGTATCGGACGATAATCGAGTTAGATGAGATACCGACAAATGAAAAAAATGAACCGATGCCGGTTCGATATTCAATTTATGTTGAAATTAATTGTTCCAAATCAGCGCTATAAGCACGTGGGTGCCAGGGTATGGTAGGCAAAACGCGTTCTATACGAGGCATCGAAAGTTCGATATTTCGACATTTCGAAACTTCCAATACGGTATTCAACACTCTAATCTATTTATTGATCGTACAATGGGTTGAACGCATTGTCGTTGTCGTTGTCGTTGTTGTTGTTGTTGTTGTCGGTGTTGTCGTTGTTGTCGTTGCCGTTGTTGTTGTTGTTGTTGGTGCTGCTGCTGCTGTTGTTGTTATTATTGTTTTGTTGATGCCTATTGCTGTGGTTGTGGTGTTGGTGGTATTTGTTGTGTAGGTGTCGTTGTTGTTCTACATCGACAATAGCTTCCAGGCGATCGACCGGCCACCGTTTACCTTGAAGTAAATTTCTGAGTTGTTCTCCACGTCGTAGGCGAGAAGGTTCGTCTGCGAGCCCACCAAGAGCGTGTCTATCGCCGCGCCATCGTCCAGCTTTCCGGCGGTAAGAGCTGTTACCTGCCGCGTGCACACGAATTGTGTGGGCCAGTTTTGCCAGCGGGTTACATACGCACCATGCATGCATGGGTTGATCGATTTGCGTTCTCTGTTTATGAGCACCTTCGGAAGGGGCAGGTAGACCAAGCACTTACCGGAAAATATCAAACAGAGAAGACCAAAAGCACACATGTCGCGTGGGCAGCACTTGGCTGTTTACCTTTGGTGTCGTCGTCGTGCGTGTGTTGGAAAGTTTGCAATGAGGTGCTTGGCCCCATGCCAGCGTAGAAAACTTTGAACGTACGAACGTGGGCTCGGAGACTTGGTTACCAGTAGGACAGCAGGAGCCCTTACATATTATATTCCTGCCCCACAGCTGACGAAGTGCGGGCTAAATGCGAACCATCAGGCCGCTTTGAGCTAGCTACCGGCAAGTGAGCTTAAGGACCATTGATAGAAAATAATGCGTATTATAGTGTTTTTGTTGAACTGTTTACAAAAGAAAACATAGACTGACCGTTTTGATTGTTTCCGTCTCTGGGTGAAATTTATAATGGAACATGCAGAGCCTCTAGGCCTATCAACAGCAGCGACCAGTCGTACCAGTTCTACCGTGTAATTCTGCTATAGGTCTACTCGTGCACCCCGAGCACGTGAAGCTGGTTACTCAGTCGAATGACCCCCCCCCCATGCGTTTGCTGGTATATGCAGCCATCAAAACTCCGTCGATAGAGCCATACGAGTAATTCCGTCGGTCGCAAATTAATAAAAACAAATATTTTCGTGCTTCGTACTGATGGTCTAACTCATATCTACTGCGTGAACATGTGAATGTGTACAGTATCGACCTTCGCATGACAGGGTCTTTTGTGTCTTGTTTACACCTTCCGGTTCATGTTCAGAAAACGGGTGTCTCCCTCGAATTCGCCCGCAGCCGCTGCATCGCCCGCGGCAGCTCGTAGGTTTCCCGGGGAAACATCGCGTTGAGAATGCGGGCAGTGCACGAGGATCTTCCCAGCAGAGGTGGCGCACGTCAAGGACGGCCTCTTCCCGTCGTCTGGCACAAGTTTTGAAGCCAGGGGTACAGCAGAGCGCGCATCCAAGCAATAGGGGCCGGAGGAGGGCGAACGAGTAACAGATCGTGCAAAATTGTTATGGGCCCGTGTGCGTTACTTCAGGGTTGGAAGGGGATACATATCAACAGTTACGTAACTTCAGAGGGGGAGACAAACTACGGACGAAAAAAAAGACGACTCCATCATCAGCCGCACGAAGCATCGCGGGGTGCAATTTAAGTTGGTTTGGGGGGGAGTGGTGGGGTTGTGCTTTTAATGTCGAAGTTCAATGCAGGCAGTTGCACGACGCGCGCATAGCATGAGCGATCGGTTGCATGGTACACGGTCACGTTATGATAATACGGCACTTTGCAGTTGTTTTGTCGCTATGTACGAGTTTGCATACATGGGTGTTGTGACAGTGGTCCTGACAACGACCTAGGACAGATCTTCCAGGGGTGGATCGTAATTTTCCAGGGATTTGTTTCTCACTCTTGGTGTACGGAGGCAAATCTTGGGCCGCAGCAGGGAATTGGAAAAAAAAACGAACTCGGCACAGCCGCGTTTCTGGGCCGTATAGAGCCCAGGTCGGGGTCGCCCAGGGCTTTATCCAACCCTCGTAACTGTTTTGTAGCCCACGAAATCGTGACTGCCGGAATGTCTATCCTAAGCCGTTGTTAAGAGGGCTCTGTTGTAAGGCGTTAGTTTGGCACAATACCTTCACATGGGTCCGCCAATAGGGTTAACCGATGTTTCTACCCGACTGCACCCAGCATATAAGAAGTACAGTACATGTTACTGCTGTGGCTGTACGTACTTTGATTGTTCTTCCTACGGAGTTAGTACCATACGATTACACGTATGTACCAGGCAAATACGAGCACGCACTCGTACGTACCAGGCACATACCTGTACCTGTAGTACCAGTACAAGATACCTGCCATTTATTGCCGGTATAATATATGGTCAACACTTTTTATAGTCCGCGTACGAGTATTCTCTTGCTTGTTTTTTTTCCCTTTCTTTTCTCCTTTCTACCTCCTTTCAGTTGAATTGGTTTGGTTTGTTTCGTGTAGCTTTCAGTTTATTTTCTTTTTCTTTTTCATTTTATGTTTGGTATTATGCGGTCGCCTCTGTGTCCTGTCGCCAGTCGTAAAATACAACACACGTTTTTCGTCTGAGGTGTACGGTATGCTTGAGTTTCGATGCGTATTATTCCTGTATTTTTGTATTATTTTTTCTATCTTTCCTGAGGTATTCTTCCTCTCAAGAGTTATTGGAGCCTGCCCTGTGACCACGGACTTAGTTTTGACGATGAGTTATTGTGAGAACAACACCAAGAGTTGTCATTACGTCAACGCCAGCAAAACATATCCCACACTACCGTCCCCAAAATCGCAAAGGCAGTGCTAAAGCCCCCTTGTCGCGAGGTATGATACGAGCAACACTAAATAAAGAGTGGGCACGTACTTGCCAGGTTAATGCTTAATACAGGCAGTTACCCTTGGCAGAGAGGCTCACATTTTCCGACGCAGGCCAAGCCAGTTTCGACCTGGTTGTTGAGGTGGAACGCGTAGGCTGCCGATATCTTCATTCTCGCCCTGTCCTCTTTTATATTTTTAGCAGAAAATCGCTGTCTTGGCTCTCGTGCGAGCTTTTTTACCGGGCGAGATTTCAGCCACAGCAGCAGCTGTCGATCCAGTACCGCCTTCTATCAACCGTGTCACCCCCGGCCTGCTGCCTCAGCACATATAGTACCGTCTCGAAGTAAGGAGTAGTGTGCCCGTGATGGGCCACACGCTGAAGGCACGCGATAGCTACAGGAGCAGTACGTAGCAGCAGGGTTCCATTGCGGACAGATACGTATCCTTCGCCAAAGATACCCTCGTCCGGTGGGGGTGTTTAGATTCGGTCAAGGGACGAGATGTGTCGGTCCCTTTTGCGTGCTCCACGGCGGGCGATCCAGAGGCTCGAGCCCGAACAGCACAGCAGGGAGAGAGGGATGATTTACAGTGTAGGAGCTTACGCAGTGCGTGCTCTCTGTGGCTGGCTTGCCGCGTCTTGTCTAGCGTGATGCTTGCGGCTGAACACTCAATGCGGCGCAATTATATAAACGCGGCGCAATTTCGAACGGTTGAAAAAAACGTTTCGATTTTTGACGCAGCGCTGTGCTGTGCACAGTGCACTGCTTCTGCTCTTCTGCTTGGCTTCGCTTCTTCGCTTTACTCCACTTTGCTGTGGTTGGCTGTTATTGATTTATTGTTGTTGCCTTGCTGATGTTGCTTTGATCTGTGCTTTGCGCTCTGTGCAATGCTTGTGTATTCCCCGTGCGGGAATAGACGACCATGGCAACCGCGGCGCCCCAATCGCACCTTTTCGGCCTACCTGACCGCGACGGAATGGGCATGGGCATGGGCATGGGTATTTACCGAGGAGGGCAAGCCACACCAGGTTCCTCGCAAACGTCGCAATCGACGACGAAACTTCTCGATCCGCAGAACATGAGAAGCCTCATGCTGCGCGACTTCGAAGCGTGCCCGAGGCCGTCGCGCCGAGACCAAGCACTAGCCGTGGCCGGTGGCAGCCAGCACGGGGGCCCTCGCGTGGACGGAAGGCGTTCGGCGCCGAGTGTGCTTACCAACAGCAGCGCGGATTTGGTGAATGTCGGCCGGCCTGACGACGTTCAGCGGCTGCTGGCCCTGGATATCAACGAGCTTATGCGACACACTTCGAATGTCCGACGGGAGCGGGAGCGACATCATCATCTGCCTTCCCACTACTCCTATGTAAGCGAATCGAGAGAGTTGGTGCAACCAGTTGTTATTGTTGCGCGTCGTGCTGAAGTGACCAGTCGAGAAGGTTTAAAGTCTAAACATGAGATCGCCACGACATGTGCTGCTGCCTGGCGGCAGAGTTGAGTGGCACAAAACAGATCCCCGAAGCTACTCGTATATTCGTACATATTCTACTGCTCTGCTATATAGTAGTTGGTGCTCGTACCCTATGAACGGTCTAGACCATTGCCACTATACGTACTACAGCAGTACAGTACTCGCAAGTGAGAGTGAGTTTGGCGCAACCCCTTCACTGTACCTTGTTGTGCGGATTGAAGTGACTACGCAGGAAAGCTAACCTATAAACATACCAGATAGAGCACCAACACGAAAGGTGCTGCTGCATGGCGAGAGAGTTGAACGGTGCTACTGATTCCCGACGCGACTACAGTACGAGTGCTACCGCTACTCGTACGCGTACAGTAGTTGACGCTCGTGCCCCATGAACGATCTTCACCGCTACGAGTACGCCCGTACGTACAAAGTGAAAAGCGTTGGTTAGATCTTCTCCCTCTGTTGTTCCGTGCAGAGACGCCTCGTACAACACAATACTATCTAAAGCAACGCACACACTCACAGCAGTACTTGCACCCTTCGGATTGATCAGTCCCCCATTCGATGATCCACATATTAGAGGGCAGATGTACTGTACGACGTACCCTGATAAATTTGATTTGCACGATCTAGATTCTATTTGTGGGGTGGTATCTGCATGGTAAGGTTCTTGCACACATCTTTGCCGGGTGGGATCTGCACGGCACGACTTTTCTTGCACAACATATCATACCAGCAAAAATGGGGTCTAGATAAATCTAGATCGTGTTCCGGCCGATGTATGGCACGTTGTAAAGTCACACTTATGATACCGTAATGCAAACGTGAATCCACATCCAAGCTGACTGACTCCTTTGACGCCATCAACACCTGGCTTGTCTACGGAAACTTGTACAACACGGGTTGTATGGGTTATATGGTGTGTTTGAGTTGTATGAGTTGTGCGGCATGTTCGAGTTGTGTGGGTTTGCTCCAGTTGTATTAGTTGTACATATGTACCTTAAAGTATGAGTTGTATGAGTTTATGAATTGTATGCCTTATATGAGTTGTACGAGTTGCGTTATTTGTATGACTTGTATGCGCTGCATGTATTGTATGATCTGTATGGGTTGCACGGGTTGTATGAGTTGCATAAGTTGCGCGCGGTCAGGAGCTGAGGCTGGTCACTGTTCGTATATACCTTGGTTATTGCATGAGTGCACCAGGTCTCCAACAGCAGCAGCGGTGGCGGACACGGCAGCGACTCGGTTAAGGAGGCACGACGCCCCGCAAAATGCTACACCTCTAAAGACCGCACTGGGAGTTCGCTGCCAGGGCAGAAGCAGCCACGTCGACGAAAGCGGAGGAGGACCTCTCACAGCGCGTCGCCCGCGCGAGGTGGTGCTACTCTGACGCGATTCAGGAGGCCCGGCCTGGGCGATGGTGGTGGTGGTGGTGGTGGTGGTGGTGCTGCTGCTGCTGCTGCTGGTGTTGCTAGAAAGAAACCGACGGGCGGCGAGCGCTCCCTCCGAATAGGGTTAACTCGTTCTGACACGCAGGTAAGTGGACGCGTGCTGTGGTAAGGGCGTGGCATCGAAATGTTTGTAAGGCTTCTCTCACTTGACTTGAGGAGCTCTGGTTCTATCTCACCCAACAGACTTTTGAGAAGATACCTTTTTAGATACGCACGGTAAGCCAGACAGACAACAAACCCCATGGTCTACTGTAGGCAACTTACGACTAAAATGATGTATAGTACATACCAACGGGATGGCCTGTTTTTCCCTGACCAGTTCCAACTTTAACGTGCGGTTTCGAGGTCGATCACGATGACAATGGTACGGTTTATTTTCTCTTTCTTCACTATACAATCAGGAGGCTTTCTCCAGCACCGGGGACACACTTCCTTTGTCGCCGCCTTTCCGGTTCCAATTCTTTCAGGGTAGCTCCTCGTTTAAAAAGCCCCGTCGGTGGCATGGCTCAGTGGATTTTGGCCCTTGGCAGCGTGCATCCCCTGTTCTTGAGATGTGTGGGCTGACCCCAATTGTATTAAAAATGAAACTGAGCCATGCTGCACACGGTAGGGGGGATACGTCTGAGCCCAAATGCCTCTTGCTGACGGGGGGGCTCCCTCCTCAACGGGGGTGAACCACCCAAAAAATATTTCGGTCAATGCAACCTGCGTTTTTTATTAGTTTTCGCCCGTTGTCTCGACTATTTTCTCACTGTCATCTTTTCTGGGTGCTGTGTATAGGGCTCCCGCACGTTAAAAAGAGTCTCAGAAATATATAGCCAGTGTGTGTGTGTGTGTGTGTGTGTGTGTGTGTGTGTGTGTGTGTGTGTGTGTGTGTGTGTGTGTGTGTGTGTGT
>JAYJME010005050.1:0-10415 GCA_036873775.1 Costaria costata
TGGGGAGGGGGGAGGGGAGGGGGGAGGTAAACCCCCGTAATATTCTCGCGTTGGTATGGCATAATACCTGGTACCCGGCTATGTATTACCAGGTATACAATACGAAGAGGATGCAAGGTAAACGGGTGTCATGTTTCCGAGATGATCGCTCTTCGAACGTACTAAACGTTAATAATATTACCCGTATAGTCGAGGCCGCGGGTCGGGACCTTTTTCCTCGCATCCCCTCTTCTTTCTTTCTTTTTTATTTTTGTGTGATGTACTGGTAGGTTTTACGTAGAGTAGGCTTGTTTTCCCCCGATTCCCGGTAGTTTTTTGTACGTATCAAGTATAGGTTTCAGAATATAGCCTTATTCTTCTTGGTTTTGGCTAGAACAGGGTGGTTTTGTTCTTGCATTGAGAAAAAAAAACAGCACGCGTCCACGTGTAACCAGGGCCAGTACGTACAGAGATTTGTACTCCAAGCGACGTATAATACGTACGTACGGGAGCTTCCCCCAACCTGCTACAGAACTAGAGCTGTGTGGCTCGAGGTCGGTGCTTCGACAAAACGAAAAAAATGTTAAAATCGAGAGAAACACACAAAACTCAAGCCTGTTTGAAATACGACCTGGGGCCACGGGTGGCTTTTGCCCACAAGCGACACCAGCGACCAAAACAAACAAAAGTCGAAACCGAGCACCGCCCCCTTGGTGGTGTTTGAGCGGAGTGCTACGCTGAAATCGGCCGTCGTCGGCAAGCAGAAATGGTCGAGATCGCGAACCGCTGTTTTGGTGGTGTGGTGGTTGTGATTTTCGTCTTGACAGATAACACCAAACAGCGCCTATTAATAGAGCTTTTACTGACGATGATGATGATGGTGATGACGATTTTCCCGCATTAGCTCATTCCCCTAAAAGCAGCCCGTAGTCACGAAACCAGGCCAAGAAAAGCGTCCCAAAGGAAGAAGACACGTACAGCGGTATCCTGGTTCTAATAATCCGTAATCCGTGCGCCGCAGTACCAGACCAGTATGATACAGAACGATTTCGTTCTATTTACGGGGGACCGTAGTTAATAGGACCTGCTGTAGACACAATAGGACCTACTGTAGACACCAAAACCTGTATATTTCCCTATTTTTGCTAACAATATCTGGTCCATAGTTAATAGGACATACTGTAGACACAATAGAACCTACTGTAGACACCAACACCTATGTATTTCCCTATTTTTGCTAACAATATTTGGTCCTATTTACTAAGGTCTCCCGCACTATGTATACTCTGTATAACGGGAACAAAATACAGGCGGTTAGTTATGGTGTGGTATTCGAATACGCGCAACCTCGATTCGTCGGGGGATGAAGGAGCCACGGGGTACTCAAACTTTGACCAAAAGCAACCAACAAAATCGATAAGCTGCAGCAGTAGGTACAGGGAGTGGATTCGATTCGCCCGAGCTTGCCGAGTCGTGTTTTCCCTCAGGAGCTTGCACCGGCCCGCTTGGCGTAGCAACGGCCGTACCACTAGTGTACTCAGACATATAGTATTAATAGAACTCGAACTTGGACCCAAACAGACAGAAAAACAGATATACAGAGCATATGTAGCACTACGTACAGCACTGCCGTAGTAGTAGTAGTAGTAGTAGTAGCAGTAGCAATAGTAGTAGTACAGTAGTACAGTGGGACGTCAATTTCGCTTCCAGGCTCAAATACTTATTTCGTGTGCCCTCACCAGCAACATTTACGACATTTTTTCTATGATGGTTCTTATTTTTCTCGGCTCAAATTGTAGTTTTTGCAGTGTTTCTTATTTCACATTTATATATGCCGCGAGAACCACATACCACGTTGACATTGTACAGGCCAGCCGCAACCGACGAGTGCGGTATCACCATACTGTAATACCTTGGATATGGCGGTACTCTCTTGACCTCCCCGATCAACAAACAATGCGCAGAATGTTGGAGGCCGGCTGAAGCCGCAAGCTGCTCTATCTAGATACCATGAGGTACTGCGAAAAAACAAATAGTACTGACGACGCAGCTCGAAGATAACTCAATCAAGCCTGTCATACACTCTACGTACGTATACCAAGTATAGACTAACACTACGCGGATCAAGTCGACCCCCACTAAGCTGAAAGCTCCACGTTGCGGACATTCGGAGACAGCGCCTGTCCCGACCTCCTCACCCCGTCCTGAGAGCACCAGTGTGTCCTTCGATGAGTTGAGTTGACCACAGAGGTTTTCACATTTTTTTTTTTTTTTCCCTACAGGGGTCATTTCACTGGTGACGAAACTACTGTCAGGGAAAAAAAAACAAAAAAATGAAGAAAAAATAAAATAATGTCGATTGTGATAAGACTTGTTACCCGGTTTACTTTTTCTGCACGGTACTCGTACATACCACGGCTGGAAGGTTTTAACGTTTTGCGTTTCTTATTCCGTGTCAAGCTCAGGAGCGACCTCCTTTCTTAAATTGGACGGAACGGCAATCACTGCTGTTTCTTATACAGGTTTTTTCCTATTTCGTTGCCCGGTTTGAGCTGCCTTTCTTACACGCAATTTCCTACTTTTTTCACAATCTCAGCCTCCCTTTCTTAACAGAATATTTCTGAAATGTGGGCCCCCACAGTAATAGTAGTAGTAATAGTAGTAGCAGGAGTAGCTTGCCCGGCGGACGAATCTTCGCGGGGCATACTGAAACAGACATAGCCTTGAAGATCCAAAACGACGTCACCACGACTACGAGTATGGGTGGGTGGGTGGGTGGGGGTGGTTGGTGGTGTTTGGGTGGGTTGCCCCGTCTTCCGCGTACGTACGAGCCGTTGCTGTACCGTCCCCACTGGCGCAGCCACGGTCGTACCACTAGGGTACTCAGTAATACAGCATTACTACAGATTTAATTAGTAGTAGAACTTGAACTAGGACCAAAACGACCCGAAAGGCGGCCTATTACAGACCATGTATTATATATAGCGCTATGTATTATACAGCAAAACTACTGCATGCAGTAGTAAAATAGCAGCTTGCCCGACAGACCCTGTCATTCGCATTGCCTATCGACGAGGAGGTGTCTGCTCTCTGGCTACGAAACCCCTTGTGTTCCCACCTCGTCCTTGGTCCAATGGTCATCCATCCAAACGATGTCGGGGTTGTCGAGGATGTTGCCCGCGTATGGCACCGGCCCCTCCAGAGTCATCGCCGTGCCGGCCAGAGAGCTCATGATGGTGCCTTCACCCCCCCCCGTGCCGCCGCCTCGAGCAATGTCTCTTGACGCAGCACCCCTGCCAGCTTCGCCTCCTGCAGGGTGGACATCCACGGGAAGAGGAGGGTACGTATCATAGGCGGTGGGAATGGGGCATCAGGCCGAGTTGTAAGTTGCTCGGACTGTGAGTTGGCTGATCTGATAATAGATTGCCGACTATTTACGTGATATATGTGCGTCTGTACCGGTAGGTGATTACCAGGTACCTGGTACGACGAGGGCAGGTAGTTCGTACAGTTACGAGTACGCGTACCAGGTAGTAATATTAATAGTTGCGTGCGGTGTTCTCGCGGTGTTCTTGCGGTGTTCTTGTTCTTATGTGCCTTTGTATCTGACTAGCGTTTACGGCCTATGGCTCGACTTGGTGTGTTTGTTAGTTGGCTTACAAGTAAATAGAAAATACAGTAGTGACCTTTGTGACCACGGACTCTAGATTTTGAGGTAATGTGGGCTTGACGGCTATTTGTTCGTTCATATAGCAGGGTCGGCAGTGGAGTGAACCACTTTATGAATAAAAGGGAACTCACGACTAAGAAGAAGGTTACACCAGGCGCTGATTAGGGGCTTGATCAACCCCGGAGAAGGTTAACGGTGGGAGGGCGAATTGAGCCCGAAGAAAGGTACTTATTTTTTCGTTTATAACAGACAGGCCACTGAGCTATCATACTCAGTCAGCGCTGACCGAGTTAAATAGTGTTCGTTTATACAGGATAGGCCACTGAGCCACTCAGTCAGCGCTGACTGAGTAGCTCGGTGGTCTATCCTGTATAAACGAACAAAAGAAGTACCTTTGAGCTCAATTCGCCCTCCCACCGATAATCTTCTCCGGGGTTGATCAAGCCCCAAACCAGCGCCTGGTGTATCCTTCACATGGTCCTTTCCTCTCTTCTTAGTCGTGAGTTCCCTTTTATTTATAAAGTGGTTCACTCCACTGCCGACCCTGCTATAAACGAACAAATATAGCCGTCAAGCCCAGGCAATTCACAGCCCTACAAGATGCGGCACTGGTCTACAGCAGCAGATGCAAATCAAGTTGGGTTGCTGCTCCTGCCTCCTGGGTCTGTTGCGTTGCGAGACCAAATCACATGATGCACCACATGGAAATTGAAGGGGGTTCGTGTTGTGTTGTGCGTTGCGCGGAAAATATACAACCTCGCATAGATACCTGCCAAGCGGGTGTACAACTCCACCGCCCCTCGATGTTCCGTCATTGCTGAAGCCGTACTGCTGTAGCAGAAGCCCTGTGCACCCTCTAGTTCCTCGTTCTTTGCCGCAGACGTACAGCCACGCGAGCTGTGAACTGAGCTAAGAGCTGAAGCTCGAGGCTCTGGCTCTCGCAGTCTAAAATCGCAAGCAATGATTCGAGCATTCTCACAGTCCCGCGGGTGTTCCAAACAATTTCGAGGCATTCGTTTACCGGTTCACATTTAGACTCGGACTACGCCCTACGTCCGACCCGGACCGTGTACAGGGCGCCCACGCAGCATCCCCGACTTCATGGGGACTTAGAAGGGTGGTGGCGGCGTGAGGCAGACCTTCCCTGTGCGTAGACCTGTCCCGTCGCGTGTGTCCCATGCTGTGAGAGGTGGATATATCATCGCAAAACGAGGTTGTAATATCATGGATACTGCCGAGCTGGCTGCAAAGATCCCGGCAGACTCTCTCGAGAGAAGAGGGAGCGCCCTGCGCCGAGAAGCGCTCGAACGCTTTCGGCAGGGCAAGGGTGGGCCATCTCAGAACGAAAGGGACACATTCGCTCAGGGAGGGCCAGGAGGTTCGAGTGACCACGGCGCCCAAGGGGTGCAGCATAAGAGCGAGGGCCTCGTGCAGAATCGTCGAGATAGTCGCCATGTTCCGGCGCCAATAGGTGACCCTTCTGTGTGTACTCGACCTTCCTAGGAGTGAGTTTGGAGTCGTTTTCTCTTTTTGCCGCATACGCCTGTTGTAGCACACATATAATACATGTTTCCTGAGCTGGATCGCGACACTTGAGTTTGTGCGTGTGTGGGGCCAACTGTTGTTTCATCGCTGGTAAGGTTGAGTACTTGGTTGTTGAGTACTTGGTTGGGCAAATAGGGCTGTGGGTTGGCTGACTGCAGTAGTAAATCGCCCACTACAGCAGTACCCCGTTTCTTGCAATATAGATGGGCGCCAAGTTGCCTATGAATAGTCTCAGGAACGGCCATACCACGTCGATCGCACCACATCCCGTCCGCTCTGTGTCGGGCCAGGCTAGTACTACGGTGGGGGACCACGTGGGAAGCCCTGGTGCTGTTCCTTTTTTCGCTCTTTCTTTGCTGCCCACGCCATCGCCTACTGTTGTTTTATATGGTGTGGGGCATAGGGAAAGAGCAAATATTCTACACACAAAACAAAACGATCGACAGCAGTACCACTCATCATACCTACTGTATGTAAAGTACCTTCCACCCTTCATACGTAGACATAAATATACCTATACATACCTATAGTTTTTAGATAGGCGCGTGCGTTAGTTTGCGAGCTTCTTCTTCTGTGTATGTTTCCACCTGCCTGACTGGCGAGTTTGTGGACCTCGAAACGGTATGATGCTGCATTTTTATTTTATTTTTTCCAGATCCCATTTATTATCTTTCGCCCTTCCGTTCTCGCTCCCTCCTAATAGTCGTAACTCAGATCAGGGGTCACATAGCAGGCTTTTCTCCCCCCTCCCCACTGCGGTACGCGCCTTCCTTGCATTTTTTTTTATATCGCGAGAAGGGGTCGTCAGCACTTTCTTCCCTCGTCGCGACTCTTAATAGCGCCGAATTGTGCTTACCCGCGCTAATAATACAATCTCGGCAGTGCATTGAAAAGTAAGAATTCAGTTACTGCTGTACTGTACTGTAGTTGTAAACCTAAAACTACAGTAAATAACTGCTGGTAGCCGTGAAGTCCAGCAAAGCCCTACACAGCTGTGTGGGTCTTCTGTTTCTGTCGATGGCAAGCAGCCAGAGGTGAGTTGGTCTTGTTCGTAAGTCTCAAGTCTGCGTGGTCTGACCGTGGCGTGGTCCCCTTGGGATGCTCTACGTATCGCCGTCTGAAATAACAAAACGTCGGAGAGGGGATGGGCCTCGCTAGCCCACACACCACCCCCTGCAAGCGAGTTCCTTCTGAGAAACAACAACGAATAACAACTCATCTGCCGTTTAGTTTCAGGAAGACGCATCATCGTACAAACCAGACCTTGGCATTTCCTTCTGATAGGGGTGTTGGGTGTACATAGCCGTACGCTCATGCGTAAAGACCGCGAGAGACGTTCGCTCTCTTCGGCAGCAGATTTCGCGACAGCAAGCAACTCTTTGTGGCTGAACCCGAACGGCTAGAAACGCTTCGAATTTCTGCAAACCAGAATTAGAGAGCGAAAACCGCAACCTTCTCCCAAACATATTGCACGTTCTCCTCCGTACTGCGAGGTATACGCACCTACATTGAGCATCAAAATTCGACCTGAACACTTGAGGTCGGGGAACAAACATGCCTCAGGTGGGCTTGGAATGGCGTGGGGGGAAAAGCCTCCTCCTCCAGCCAGGAAACCCCGGAAGCGTCGAGGAAGCTCATCCCGCGGTGGGCGCGAGGGACTGGGGTCCCCTTGGACAGAGGGAGATGCCCAAACGTTATCTGGAGTTGATGCGAAGGGACGGGTCGCGAACAATCTGAGGCAACGAGCGAAGGCGATGCAAGAGAGAAGGACGAGTCGCCGTCGGGAGTCTGTTTTGAGGGCCAACGTGAGACCTGTGATGTTGGCGTTTCTATGTAGGAAGGCTCACCCAAAATGAAGCGGTTTTCTACCTCGCATGGCAGGTGTTTCCTTTTATTGTTCGTCAGTTGCCTTCAACCGTTCGTTCTCCCAGGACGTCAAGAAAACACGGGTGGAAAATTGTAAGAGGTGTGTACTCGTAGGGCGTATATGGGACGGGAAGGCTCACCCAAATTTAAAGGTTTTCCACCTCACATGATAGACGTTACCCTTCTGATCGATTCTTTCGCAACCCTAACCCTGCGCAGGGTCTCGATAAAGTTTCTGTCGAAAATGTGTGGAAGTGGTGGGCACACGGCATATACGGAGTACATAGGAAGGCTCACCCAAAATGAAACGGTTTTCCATCTCGAAAGAGAGGCGTTTTGTTCCCCTATTGTCCGATCTTGTCACAACCTTTCGCAGGATCACGGGAAAACATCGGTCGAAAACATCGCGTGCAGAAAATATACGAAGTATACAGGGATGACTCACCCAAAATGAAACGTTTCGCCCCCTCGTATGGTATCATAGCAATGCTTCCAAGTAGGAGGGCTCGCTCTCACCCAGCACGAAACTCTTTTCCAAATCGCATGACAGGCGTGTGTTGTCTGTCTCCCTGTTTGCCCGGTCTTGTCGCAACCGTTTCGCAGGATCTCGAGAAGACGTCGGTCGAAAAGGTGGAAGAAGCGTTCGCCAAATTTTACGTGCCCCCTCTGGGGCCGCTGGACGACCCCCCGGGGGTGGTCTACCTCGACGGAAAACTGACAGAAAAAACTGTCGACGTGAGGGTTTTGAACAGCGTGGGGGAAGGCGTGCAGGCAGCTCGGAAGGAGCTGTTCGATATAGGCGCGAGGAGGCGTTCTTTGGTGGAGGAAAGTCGGGCCCAGACGAGAAGGGTAAGGGGGTTTCGTAGAGGAAAGTCGGGCTCAGACGAGGGGTTTGAGGGAGTTTGGTGGAGGAAGGTCGGGCCCAGCCGAGGGCGGTAAGGGGGGAAGAGGTTCAGTTGTGTTGATAGTGTAAATAAACCTTACCTGGTATGTCACGCGTTTGCCTCTTGATTGCAATCAAGATTTGCAGTGATGACCAAGCGTGCGCTTAGCTCAATAGGTTATATGTTTCGTCAAAGGATAGGTTTGTCTTTCTAGACGCAGCAACGCCCTCCGCAAACGTAGTTTATTGGTAGATATAATTAGGCGTGTTTGTGTCGGGGATCTGGGTCAGAGTATGGAAGGATATAAACGAGAAAGAACATTGATGCAGTCAGTCTTCTCGGAGCAGCGTAATGCGTAGGCCAGCAAACCCACGCTGAACGCGAGTGCGTCGAGGGCTCTCGCCTAGAAAGGGAGCAGACATAAGCTAGGTGCTGGGCTGGTCGACCAAGCCAGACGTTTGTGCATTTTATTGCTCTAGGTGTTCCTATAATGCTTGCCCTGGCTTTGGTATTTTCGTTGAGCTTTCACGTGGCAGCTCAGTGTAATAGGTAACAAGCACCTTCACACTGCTGTGTTGGCGTTTGGCGCGGGTTCTATCTACATCCTGGTAGATCCAATGCAGAGTTCATGTTTCTATGTTTGCTTGCGACATCCATGATATCCAACCAAATCTTCATATTCTGCTGTTTTTTTTTCTCGTCAATACCTCATGTCTCTCTATTGATACGCCTGCCCTTTTGACGTTGAGTATTCCGTTCATTGTGATGATGACGATGATGATGATGATGACGACGATGATGATGACGATGATGATGGTGATGATGACGATGATGGTGATAATGATGATGATGATGATGATGATGATGATGATGATGATGATGATGATGATGATGATGATGATGATGATGATGATGATGACGATGATGCATGATGACGATGATGACGACGATGATAATGACGACGATGACCATGTTGATAATGACGACGAGCATCATCAAGACAACGATGATCCTGATGTTTTTCATATCAGCTACTTTCTCTCAAATTCCGTTAACATAATATCCACAGGTCAGCTTGGGGTTCCCTCGAAACCCTGCGGCGGAAAGCTTGCACGACGCGAAAGTGCAAGAAGCTGACTCATCGAGGGTGAAGGCGGAGGCTAACCTCAACCGGCTACTGGACCACCGTCGAAGACTTTTAGACGTGCTCAAAGCCTCGCAGGTAAGGAGAAGCGGTACGGAAGGTACTATTAATAGTACCTTAACATATGGCGTCGACGGCAGGACATGGGTTTGAGGTCGGGAGTTCGAATCTCACCGTGCCCACAAGAATAAGCCTTTTTTAAGAGAAAAAGTGAAACTTCCCCATGTCGACCCTGAAAATATTTCTGGATCCCCCGAAAAAGATAGGAATCGCCTGGTGGTTTTGACACGTCCGCCTGTATATCCGGCCGACGTGTATACCCCGCCGTTCTAGGGGGGGGGAGGGGGGTCATAAGTTTGGGTAGGTGATTGGTTACCGTTTTACCAGTAGCCCAACAGACTAATACCTTAGCAGTATATAACGAAGACTCTAGGTAGTGTTAACCATGAATGAATGTGATTCTAAGTGCTATATTGGGTGATTGTAAGGGCTACGTTGGGTGATTCTAACGGCGCTATTGGGTGATTCTAAGGGCTACGTTGGGTGATTCTAACGGCGCTATTGGGTGATTCTAAGGGCTATAAATTGGGTGATTTTAATGGCACTATTGGGTGATTTTTCACTTCACCCTTTCACCACCGGAAAAAATACCCCACACTATTTCCAAGTAGTTTTGTCCCCAAAAACCGTTTCCGGCTCTGAAGGGGTTAAGGAATCCCGCCAGTCGGCAGTACTTTGACCAAAAAGTGATTTGAGGCTAGCCCTTTCGTAGCATGCATGGGCTCTATGGACTATTATTATAAGCTCGGGGCAGGTAAAACAAATGAAAGTCATAATTATTGCGTAGGTTAAGGTTACCATTTTTCTTTGATTTCCCTTTGTTTTCTTCTTCCTTCTGTCACTTATGATTTACGTGAAGCCCATGCTTCACATTGTCGCATGGAAAACATAACAATACTACTATTGCGGGGGACCATAGTTAATAGGACCTACTGTAGGCACAATAGAACCTACTGTAGACACCAAAACCTAAATATTTCCCTATTTTTAATAATAATATTTGGTCCATAGTTAACAGGACCTACTGTAGACACAATATAGCCTACTGTAGACACCAAAACCTATATATTTCCCTATGCTAACAATATTTGGTCCCATTTACTATGGTCCCCCGTAATATTAATATTAACAAGGTAAATATACCAGGTATGAGCTAAGTTAACGGAAAAATGAATTTCCCTGTAGTTTTTCCCCTTTACATGCTGGTTATCACAAAAGGTCCATTTGGTCCATGAATTTCCAGGCAGAGTGGTCTATGAAGGGAGTT
>JAYJME010005051.1:0-10415 GCA_036873775.1 Costaria costata
GTTTTACAGCGTCGTTGCCAACCGACGCCAACCCAACCTATATATATATATATATATATAATATATGGGGGGGGGTAGAGAGCTCATCAAACGAGGAGCCTCGAAAACAAAATGGAACAACACCGCTAGCGTACCATGGGTTGTTGAGGACTTCCGTCAGCGATAAATGTTTCGGCTCAAAAAGCGAAAATCCCTACCGTATCGCGGCTCTGGTACTGCGTCGCTCAACCGCCGCGTTTCGCAAGCACGCACCTCCAACGGCTTGGTAGCCTGGATGAGCACCCTCACGCCCTTCTCCTCGTCCGGAAAAGCCAAGGGGTTGAATATCCGGTCCAGCTCCGCGCCGGCCATGCTCTCCCTCGCCGCCGGCAAGGAGCCATTATTCCCGCCTTGACCACGGTCTTCTCCTCCTCCTTTGAACAACATCCGATCACTACGTCCTCCTCTGGAGCCGTGCAGAAACAGCCCATCTTCTCCAGCAGAGACCGAGCCACCCCGGCCATAAAATATGGAGTCAGTGCCACCGCTACCGCTGCCGCTACCGCTGCCACCGCTGCCGCCACCGCAGCCGCCGCTATCCCCGTCTTTGCCGCGTTGTCGAGATTGTCGATCGTGACGGAGCCCTCTCTTGCTACCGCCGCCTCCGCCTACCCTAGCGCCGCCACCGTCTGTCGCTGGTCTAGGCATTCTTCTACCTTCGCCGCGGCGACTACAGGCAGAACCCGTGGCGCTGTTTGCCGATGAAGCCCAGGACCCACCGCTATCGGCGGCGGCGGCGTCACCTCCACATTGCCCGGGTATCCCTGCAGCAAGAAGGGACTGCTCCAGGTCCGGACAACCTAGTATACCACCACCACCGCTGTAGATGCCGTCAGCATCCAGCAGGGAGGGGAGGCGGGGAGCGCTTCGGGCCCCGCTCCCTCCTCCAGCGGTCTCTCCTCGGAAGAAGCGCTTGTTTCTCCCAGGGGTTGGGGATTGGGACGGTGACCCTCTGGATGCACCGGCACCACGCGAAACTGTGGACAGCGATGCGCTGTTGCTAACACGCCCGTGTCCCCCCCCACGTGCCCCGCGGTTTTCTCTTTTTCCGGAGCGGTGGCGGTGACGATGGCTGTGGTGGCTGTCACGGCCTTCCTCGAAGCTGTAAGCGAAGCCTTCGTCTCGGGAGGAGCCTCCGGTCCAGTGGCGCATGGCCGTGGTCGCGGTGAGGAGGTGGCCCGCTGTGTAATCCGTCTTTCGCAGACGCAAGAACCGCTGGTGGCGGAGCCGGTGCTGGCGCATCTTGTCGCGAGAGTAGAGAGACTTTGACCGAGCCATGCGCTGGGCGGTTGGGTTTGCGCGTGGCACGTCAAGCACGTATTGTTGTTCGGCCCCCGCCCGTCGTCCATCCGTCGCGGTGTTGTTGGCACGAATTTATGAAGGGGCGAAAAAGAAACACGGGGGAGGAAACACGGTATTTCTTGGAGCTTGAGGACACGAAGCAAGATGCAATCGATGCCCGACTGGGCACTTGAAAGGGCTAGTGTAGTGGTTTGGTAGCGACTCAGTGTCGCGCTTGTATCGTACACTGCTCTCTTGAGTCTAAGCGGCTGGGCCGTTCATAAACCGAGCGTGGAATAGCAAAATACGATACTTCAAATGTCTAGTCTACAAGCCTTTGTCAGCTACCAGGTGTATATACTTCGTACCTCGTATGTTACTACACCAGTACCAGGTATATAAAGTATGCTCCGTCCTGCCGCCTTCGTGAATGTGGCAAAATATTCCACACATCCGACAGAGCAGAAACATATTCTAGATCTTATACTTTCCGATACAAAGTGTTGTGTGAAAGTCGTGTCATAGAGATCTCTCCCGGCCAACATTATCTAGATCTTGCAGACCATACCGGTATAGACTGTATCAGGGACACATCTGCCACAACATATGTATGTAGATCATCGTGGAATGCGTGAACTAATCCAAGCTTCCGAGCCATGAAAAATCGCGACTGCCGTGGTTGCTTTTCATCGCTGATGTGACATTTCTACAAAATGGCTGAAGCTGGAGGGCTACTCTCACCTCCAGCATTTTGTTATTCTCTCGCGCGACAAGAGCCGCTTTGGCTTTCCGTTTTCTCTGGAGCAGGGTATTCAGCATACTGTTGGTGTGCGACTTCCCGGCAGCAGAAGTCGCCGATACCGCCAAGCTTCTCTTTACGTCCACGGGGATAGTTAAGCTTCCGCCGCCCGTTGCCAACCTCCCTCCGCTCGGAGATGCGACCCCTCTGCCAACGGCATCGCCGGACCCGCCACAAGCACCGGTCGCGCTGGCTCGGGATTGAATCTCCTCGAGGGCCCGAAGGAGCTTGAGGTTGTCGCAAACGACTTGTTGGTGGTGTCGCCGCAAGTGAAAGTTTTTCGACAGCCGCTTGTCCACGAAGTCCAGTCGAAGTGGGGTGCGCACGGACAGCGACGGTTTGACAGATGCTAGTCGGCTTTCGTGGATGGCGTAGCTTCTCTCCACGTTGTTCTGTCCGCGCGATTACGCGCACAGCCCCCCGGTGGTCGGTGCGGCGGTCAATGGGGCGTCGGGTCGGATATCACTATACGCGCAGCAACGGCACCACAAACAACGACAGCACTGCGATGTTACGGAGGGGCCTATGATAGTAGTCAGAGCCCAGCATGGACCCAAAAAAATGCATATGCCCCTCTTTCTACGCACCATATATATTGGGTATGACGTACGAGTACGTAGTTTTCACGTATAGTCTGTGCAGATTTTTTCCCCCGATATTTTCCCCACCACCACTGCGCAAGGTACTTTTTTCTCCTGGCAGTGATACCCGACCGCGATTTAAAAAAAAAACACATCTAAAACGCTCGTGTGCTTCCGCGCAGCAGGTGTTTTTTCGATTTCTTTACTTTTTCTGGCGAAGAATGTTCTTTTACCTGATACCTGGTATTTCATTTTTGACATTTCAATCGGGTGCCGTGTGCTACGATAGAGGTTGCACTTTTTGGGTTTTTTTATTTCTGAATAACGGGGCTTCTTAACCCAAAACCGTCCGAGTGTCAATATTGTTTAGCCATATGATTGATTTTAATGCCTAGTCCATGGGTTTGCTCATCGGGCTGCCCTTCCAGTTTACTGCAATTCAGTTTTCGGTTGTGATATGGAGCTCCTAAAGTTAAGAGCCTCAGAAAAAAAATCATGGAACAACACCTCTATCGTAGCATGGCTCATATTGCAAAACAAGAACGGCGCCCCGACGTGTATGGGCTAAGGAGCCCCGTCCTTCAGAAACCAAAACGCAATGAAGTGCTACCTGTGTCTTAGCACTCGACCCTACCGGGCCTGCATCTACAGTTTCTATACGCTAACGCTACGGAGGCGGTTTCCATTGACGGCGCGAGGGGTGTGTCTAGATCTGTCCCCCAACTGGCAGAGGTAGGTCAACCGACCCCTCGGAAGGAGGCGGGAGAACAAGTCGGACGACCTGTGCGCCACCGAGGAGGGACTCGGGGTTCAGTTGGGCGAAATAACCATGTGGGACATCACAACCCATACGATGGGATGATGCAAATTGTTCCTTTACCACGTGACAGACTATGTACAGTAGGTTTTAATATGTTTCGTTCGGTGTCACGAAGGGGGGGATCTGATGGAACCACGTTAGCTGTATGGCGTAGATAGGCCTTCAAAGTTTTGAAATATATTAGGGTTACTATTTGTACGTTGCGCTGGTGCTATGGTTTGGGCATCAGACCGGTTCTACGGCAGAGGGGCTACCCCCATTTTTCACCACCGCGTTTTGGCCACTCGGGCGAGTGGTTCCGTATTTCGGTCAGAAATGAACCTTAACACAAGTTGGTTGGCATTGGCGTAGCATGGGCACCAATTCCATTGAGATGCAAATAGCGAAACCGATAATAATAAAAACGCTTAGTACAGGAAAAATACGGGGTGGTGCAGTTGCTCGCCCTTGTGGCCCTGTGCGGCTGGAACAAAGTGACCTTAACCTCTTTAGAGCCGCAGACGGGTTTTGGGGACACAATTACTTGGGAATAGTGTGGGATATTTTTCCCTTTTACAGCGTGTTCTACTAGAGGATAATTTTCCCCCTTAGCATCAATAACATGTAGGGGTGTGGTACTTTCATGTGGATTATCGGTTCTTGTTGAGTTTTTATTATCACCCGGTGGGGTTTCCTGTTGTCAGGTGGAATCTATAACGCACCCCGGTGTGATAATGGGCATGGGTTATTCGAAGGTTGGTTTTTTATCACCGGTGGGTGGTTCCTCATGGCGGGTGCTATCGACGAGGGGTGATAGCAGTACGGTGGATACGGTTTGGTACCCTTGGCACGCCCACCTATAGGTGGCGGAACGGGGTGACAACAAGGGAGGTGGTACCGCAAGCCGGGATAATCGACACATCTTGAGTCTCTCAAGCAGGTACGAGAAGGGTTGATAACAAGGGGGTGATGGTATCGCGTAGAAAAAAAACTGTTCCCGATGGGTAATACCCGGGCTTGAGGAAGAGGCGGGGGGTCGCAGGCTCTGTGGCTGGTGCATCAGCACTTGCCGCCGAGAATGACGTGTCACGTATTGATCTGGCTGGCCGCCCTTGCGCTGATGTGGGAGCTTGAGGCGCAGGTGTGGCAGGGTGGTTTGAAGACGAACGAAGAACTAGGGGACCGTGTCGGGGCCGCATGCTTCGCCGGGGCCGGAGATGCGTTCTGTCCCCTGTTTTGGGCCGCTATTGCCGACGGGCAATCTGCCCCTGTTCAATGTTGTTGGTGTTCTCGATGATGTACGGTGCCGAGATCTAACCGTTTGTGTGTACCCCCGGGTGATGTTGGTGTTTGTGTTTTTTGGGAGGCATATCGGTCCCGGGCAATGGTATTTAACGTACCACGGTGATAAACCCGGCCTTTTCGTTGGTATTTCTCTTATTGTCATCATCGGGGGTGGTTTCCTGTGGTTGGGAGGTATCTACGATAAAGGTGTTATGTCACGCCAACTTCTGTTTACCTGGTACATGAGAACGCTGACTGAAGTGATTCAACGGAAACTCCTCTGGCAGCGAATGTAGCACATGAGACAGCCCATGACATCCAAGATCCTCCGGGCACCTTGGATATTCCGTGGGATTGATGGAAAATATGTACCCCTGGAAGTTGGTTTTGTCACACGGGACAGAGCAAGTCTCCATGACATATCCCATGACACCGAAAGCCATTCCCGTGGGAAACCCAGAGTTCCCCCATGGGATAACCCAAGTTCCTGTTGCATATCCCAAGGGGTAAACCGAGTTCAAATGACATATCCCGTGGGATACCCCGAGTCCGAGTCCAGTATCCCTGGATGATCTGAAGGGTTCAAGGTTAATACCGTTTTCCTGACCCGAACACGAAGGAATATCCCATGGATTTCCCATGGAACACCATTGGATAATCCATTAATATTCCATGGAATTAAGTTGACGTCACTCCCATGGGGCGTTCCATTTGAATCAATGGCGTATCTTATTGAAACGTTTCATTTTCTCGTCGAATAGGTTACTGAAAACTGGCATGATATATCACATGCGAGGTTATCGCGCGTGGGATACTTGTCCATCCCTCGGGATCCTGGTTGACTCCATTGGATATCCCATGGCATACATATTTTCCCATCGATTATCGCATTGGACGTTTCTCTTTGCACGGCTTGTCCCATGAGATGAATATCTGAGCCCATGGGAAATGGGAAATGCATTGGGATGTCCCGTATGGAATTGAATGCCTCCAATGGAATATATCGTGGGAAACGAGTCATCCCTTTACAAGTCCCTTTGGGTACCCCGTGAGACGCCTCACTTGTTACACCACAGTGTTTATCCAATGGGATACACTTTGGGACAGCTGCTGCCCTGGAACATCCTATATCCCATTGGATGTGTACCATGCAAGACGGCCTCAAAGCCGACGCACAGCTTGGGGTGCGCCATGGGAATGAATATCCCAGCCCATGGGGTAACTCATGGCGTAATCCACAGTACACTCCGTCTCGGTGAAACTGCTCCCATGGCATATCCAACGGTTGCCATGGGATATGGTATGGACCATCCCATGATGTGCAGATCCTCATCGGACATGTCATGGACCATCCCATGGAGAATGCTGTTATATCCCCATGATCCTCATCGGACATGTCATGGACCATCCCATGGAGAATGCTGTTGTATCGTCATTGTCCTCAATGGAGTGTTTTCCTAGTGGGATTTCCTCTACGGCATCCCGATAAAATAATGCTGCCATTGAGTATACAATAGAGTATTCCATGGGGTATTCCATGGGTATTCGATCGATTTTTCGACGGGTTCTCTCGCATGGGATACTCGGGATCTCATCGCGCGCCCCATGGGCAATTCATGGGGAACTCCACGTGATATATATCGATGAGATGAACGCTCCCGTGGGGTGGTCCATGGGAGTATTGTGACCCCATCGAGGTCCCACGGGATATTTCATGGGGTTTTCCATGTGAATATTATGATTTGAAGGCGCTGCCATGATATAGACTCCGGGGCATGCCATGGACTCTGGGTGTATTTTTCAGGTGAAATAGGCAGACGCAAGCCGTAACCACCGGTGATGCACCATGGGTATAAGCCCAGGGATTTGGTGTTTACGGTTAAACAAACCTGGTATATGTAAGTCAACATATTTAATCCCTGCTTTTGCGTATCGCTGGCGAAGGGCTGCGTACCGTCTGCATGAAGTTCTCGAACGACTGCATGAAGAGTTGCATGCATTTCGCAAAAAAACCCGACGATAAGCGTTTTCATCGCAGCTGTCTAATATAACTGTCTACTGTAGGGTTTCACTCAATGACATTCATGACTAAGACACCTACTATATAGTACGGTAGAGGTGCATCAATTCATTTATGGGGTGTGTTACATAAGGAGCCCTATACCACACCACACCACACCACACCACACCCGAAAACTTGTTAAAGAAGCCCGACGAACAAACCTATACAAAACAAGAGTGTTGCAAAACGAGAATGACCCTCGGACGATTTTGGGTTAAGGAGCCCCGTCATTCCGAAACAAAAAAAAGACAAAAAAAAGTGCTACCTCTATCGTAGCACGCGTCAATATATCGTGTGCCTTAGAGGTGGAAACTGATTAATCACTTGAACTAGCATAGTACCCCCATCTTCATCAACCATATTAGACGAGATGTCCCGCCGCCAAGACAAATTCCACAAGAGGAAGCCATTTGTCAAACCTGAGCGGCAGGGTGATAAACCGTACTATATAGCAGAACTTCTGAACAATGATGGGATCCCTACCATCGTCATGTTGTCATCTATTTTGATGTTGCGCACATGTCCCACATGCCAACAAGGGCGTCTCGGCCACTGAAAATTCAAAAATGAGCTTGCGCGTTTGTCTTTTGCACCGGCCAGCTTACCGACATGAACAAGTATGTAGAGTCTTGCGATTGTATTGCTGTCCGCAGTAGTAGTCACGTGTACGCCGTAACACTCTGTACTGCGCTTGCATTCAAACATGCAGACACACATCGCAGTGGAAACTCGACGGAAGCTTGTCTGTACAGTACTGCATACTGCCAGTACTTACCCTAACGATTGTCCCTCGCCACATTCCGCATCTCACACCGGTAGTACAACACTGGTGCCCCCATGCCCCAACAACAATCTGACACCAACCGGGATGTGCCAAGTGATTTGGTCTTCCTTTTGTGCCCCCAGCGCGTACCACCTAGGGCAGCACAGGACTACCAGCGGTGCAGGCTGTGGAGGTCTATTGTGGCGTGGTATACGAGCAGCAGCTCCAGCTGATGGACCAGCAGAAAGGCCCAGTTCGTACGGCACCATTCCCCTCACAACACCTCGCTCAGCGAAAACACCCATATATGCCGCGAAGGGTGAGGAGACAGCAGTAGAGAACTCAGAACTGCGCCTCGAGTGCTTTACAAGGCCGATAAAAGCGATTATATTCCGACGTTTTCGCGGACAACCTACACAAACACTGTTGACACACGCTCACCCGCGGTTACCTACCCCCACATCCCCAGTCATGCATCGAACCATACACACAGCACTACAGGCAGTAAGCACCCCACACCGCTGGGTATATATATATACTTTGAAGTATATGGAGTAGGTTTATCACATCATCTCGTCGGCGGTAACCCCCCACACTGTCTTCTCCCTCAGTCGAACCTCCATCCCGTCATCCCGCACGTGCAGCTGGTAGCCCTGATCTTTGCTCCGTCTCCACGGGAACCGGTTCATCCATTCCCGCTTGTACGGGCCAGATCTGGACAGAACACATATACCGTCGACGCTTACTTCCTGTGTTGACGGTGAAGATTTGACGTGCAGTGCAGACAGCGAGGAAAGAAGCGTGGGAGGCGAAGTGAGGCAGGGGCTTCCTCTCCCAAGTTTATCGGCCATCGCGATGTGATGAAAGTGATGGGGCTGTATGCCCAAGGCTACCTCTCACAACACACGGAAGGAACACGCACAGTTCTATCATGGGACGTAGCCGCAGGCACACCAGAATGCAGCTCCAACCTGTCGGCATCTGAGGCGTGTGATCAGGTTCGATGTCAACACTAGACTTCACTTCTTAATACATATACGTGTAGCTGTTGAAATGACACATATATGTGTACGCCGCTGAAATGGGCACTTCATGCTAAACTATATACTACACAGTACAACATCCCCTAAGTTGTCCAGCCAAGGGGGCATCATGATCACCGATTGAGACATTTTAAGCAAGCACAACACTACTATTACGGGGGACCATAGTCAATAGGACCTACTGCAGACACAATAGGACCTACTGTAGACACCAAAACCTATATATTTCCCTACTTTTGCTAACAATGTTTGGTCCTATTTATTATGGTCCCCCATAATAGCAAACATAGGGAAATATATATACGAAGTATAGGTCTTGGTGTTTTCAGTGGATCCTATTGTGTCTACAGTAGGTCCTATTAACTATGGCCCCCCGTACTAGTAGTACTACTATTCCTTTGCAGTAGGAAATTTTTGTTTCGCGATACGCACCTCTCCTCCCCCCCCCATGAGTTGAGGCTTTAGTTACGCTACGCCAACAAATAGGTTAATGTTAAAAAAAGAACGAGTGAAAATACAGAGCCACACACTCGCCCCAGTGGCGAAAGACGTGGGCGTGAAAATAGATATAACATACTGCTGTGCCCCCTATACCATCATGGCACCAGACGCGTGCTACGATAGAGGTGTTGTTCCATGTTTTGGCTTTTTTTGTTTCTGAATGACGGTGCTTCTTAACCCAAAATCGTCGGAATGACATTATTGTTTTACAATATGATTTTTTGGTATGCCTGGTCCATGGGTTTTTTCATCGAGCTGCCCTCCCAGTTTACTCAAAAATGGTTTTCGGGTGTGTTATGGAGCTCCTAAGGTCCAGAAAAAAAAACGGTGCAACCTCTATCGTAGCATGTGTCACCAGTCAGTCCTGACCCTCGGGAACATTAGGTGCGACCAGCACTCGACTTTGTCGGTAAGATGTGCAGTATAGGCCCGCGAATAAGAAAAAGAGCCGAATAAGAACGTATGGACGTTAAGAAATTGGGATTAAGAAATCGTGCCCGGCGGCGAGCGCTACAACACTACAGTAAGTAAGTCGTGCACAATAGTAGTCTATGTTTATGGTTTGCTCTCAAGGTTGGTGCCACGATGAGGTTTCGAGCCTTGCTCAGGTTGGGTGTTTCTTATTGGCCGGGCCCATGCTGTACGAGGTTCTCAACGCCACCCACCCGTAGGCAGACCAGAAGAGGGGGGAACCGCCTGCCTCAGGTCGTACCGCGCCCATACAGCAGTGTGCGGTTCGGTGTAATTGTGATCGTGTTTTACCTGTCTGTCTGTCTATATGCTACCTATCAATTAATAGTCCGTCTTCTTCCAGGCCACTCTGTGCTAGCCTCCAGGGATTTCTCGTTCGATCTTGTTCATCGTCACCGCCGTGATCTCGACACCCTGCAAACACACCACACACACAGCAGAGGGTGACGCCCCAAGAAGAACAACAAACTTAACCAGCGTGCGTGCACATACCGTACAACCAATGCAACTGCTTCGTGCACAACAACGGTGTAGGAGGTATCAATAGACCCTCCGCCCTCGTAACAACAGGTATAGGTGCAAGTGCATCGTCAAAACTGGGCCTGTTGCAGGTAGCGTTTTTCACCTGTAATGAGGAATCGCTATGGAAAAGGTGTTGCACTTCTCAACTGACAAAACAAAAACAAAAAACTGACTATATATTTATATATATATATTTCCGTTGAATCCGCCGATGTGTATCATAGTTTACAAAAAAACAAAAAAATGTCAGGTTACCATTACGTAGCCCAT
>JAYJME010005052.1:0-10414 GCA_036873775.1 Costaria costata
AAAAATAGGGAAATATATAGGTTTTGGTGTCTACAGTAGGTCCTGTTGTGTCTACAGTAGGTCCTATTAACTATGGATGGTCCCCCGTAATAGATTAATAGAGCGCTTTTCTTTCCCGCTTCTCCAGGGGCGCAGTTGCAGGAAATCGCCGTCAACGCTTTTTTTATCCATTTGGGTCAAATATGTTTCTTATTGCGATCGGGGGTGGGACCGAAAAAAAAAAACGTTTTTTCTTTGTTAGTTTTTTTTTCCGATCCGATTGGGAGTTTGGATCGTATTTTTGACCCAGCAGCTGGGTCGAAAAAGTGCTGACGGTGATTTCCTGCAACTGGGCGCTCAGAGAAGTCCGACTCATTCTGAGGGGCGAGAAAGACCAATTTCCAACATTTTCGGGGTGCAAGCTGGTCAATGCGAAACGTATACTGAAAGGTACTCTTTCCACTGACTGCAAAAAAACCGGCTGCATAATAAGAACTGGCCTCACACCTCCTCTTAAAATCTCAGAAGCGCCTCCAGTCGATACGTACGGTGTTTGAACAGAACCTTACGGCAATTCGGATGTACATCCTATATACTATACTCGTGTGGTTAAAAATAGAAAGGAAAAACGAACGCGAAAAAAGGTCAAGCAGGTTCGGCCTCTCAACTTCTGGCACTGTACGTATCAAACCATTCAATTGGTCGAACTCACAGCTGTCGCATTTTCTACAAAACAAATGATAAAATACACCAGGTCTATTTGGAAACGCGTGCTACGATAGAGGCTGCACTTTTTGCCTTTTTTTTGTTTCTGAATAACGGGGCTCCTTAACCCAAAATCGTCCGAATATCATTCTTGTTTAGCAATAGTTCTTTGTTTAAATGGCTAGTCCATCGTGTGAGTTTGCTAAACTACAGTTTAACTCAACGACAGTTTTTGGGTGTGATATGGAGCTCCTAAAGTGAAGAGCCCCAGAAAGAAGAAGGTGCACCTCTATCGCCGACGACCCCATGACGATAGCGACCGCTATAATAATGAATACCCGGTACTATCTTATGGCGAACCACTCTCTGGCCGAAAATGTACGGGTAGAGACCTTGTTGGCATTGACATACTGACGAAAATATAAGGACCCGTGGCTTACTAAAAGGAATGAGCAAAACGGTCCTTACATTCCCGGACAGAGCTAACTCTATATAACCCACCCCTAAGGTATAATATATTACGGGGGACCATAGTTAATAGGACCTACCGTAGACACAGTAGGATCTACTGTAGACACCAAAACCTACTGGTATATATTTCCCTACTTTTGCTGACAACATTTGGTCCGCAGTTAATAGGACTAAGATACAAAAGAAACTACTGCAGACACCAAAACCTATATAGATCCCTGTTTTTGCTTACAGTATTTGGTCCTATTTTCTATGGTCCCCCGTAATAGCACGAAGCAACAATATTGAAGCAGCGCTGATTGGGCGCGCGGCGTGCTGTGGCGGGTGCTGTGGGCTATTTTTACCACCGCCTTCGTCGAGCTGCAGTCCTTGTCCTGCCCAGCATACCATACATGTATATATGGCATCATACTGTACTCGTACCACATATGTTTCGCCTACGTACGTAGACGTGCAGAAGAAAGTGTTCGGATTGGTTTCAAGCACACGCACAATGAAATCAGGGTACAGATATTACGGTTATTGATAGCAGCAAGCGGTGTGTTAGTGAGGAGGAGGAGGAGGAGGAGGAGGAGGAGGAGGACGAGGAGGAGGAGGAGGAGTGCCTTATGAACAGAGATGACACCTACTACAACAATAGTAGTTTGCATCATCTACGAGCTGATACACGCCGCGCAACATCCAGAAGCCCTTAACCGTCTTGGGACTACTTCAGAGAGGGAAAATCAGCACTAAAAGTGACGCTTACCGCGACGGCCACTGCGTGATTGGGGGATGAGGGATGATACAAATTGGTGTCCGAGTAAAATTCCTGGAGTCGTACCGCCCGGGCGCAACGTGGTCGCCGCCGTGCTGCTGGGCGCTCACCCTGCTCGCAGACGGTTGGTAACACCAACGCTATCATTGGTTAGGTCGATATTTAGGGGCTCCAAAGGGGTTAAGGGATAAAACGGCTGCAGCCTACAGCCAGCAGCATGAATATCATATATGACCAGGTACCAGGTATTGCGTTATTGCTGCTACGGAACTGCTCGTATTGTAACTGTCGATACAATGCTCTGTCTACTGACTACCAGGGCATGAATTCGTGCAACAGACTATTAATACGACATAGGTGTATTGCTGTCCAGTCAGACAGAGACGGAGGTTGAGAGGAGATGGGTCGTTGTTGGCGGCTTCCCGAATGAGTAATGCAGGCCACCGGCTTCGTCGACTCTTCGATAGCCGACCAAAAACAGGAAACAAAAAACTCAGCGATGCCTCACCCTGACTGCTGCCTCGGGGCCTTACATCTTTACCTGTAACTTCTACTGCTGGCAAATATATACCGACTGCATACTCTGACCAACTGCGATCGTTGGACACAAAGAACGGTTTAATGTGGAAACAGACACACTTCTGCGGCTATGTACCACATATGCTATTCTGAACGTTGACAGACCGTCAACCTTTCAGCAGTACATAGCAGCAGCAGCAGCAGCAGCAGTAGCAGAAGCAGTAGCAGCAGTAGAAGCAACAGCATGGTATCGTGTTCCAAGTTATCTTCGTGCACGTCGCAAATAAAAGATGATATAAACGAGATACAAAAGAAAAAGAAGGAACCTGCTCAACGTAAACTACAGCAGCAGCAGCAGCAGCAGTAACAGCGAGTGCGGCTGAGCGTGCATTGGGCAGGCAAGCCGCGTCTACCGCCGTCCACAACACCTATCAACGACATATGTTTGCCACGAGAGAGCCGACCCCACTTACCACCCCTTCCTTCTACCCCGCTCCCTACCCTTGCATCGTAACGATTTTTCGGCGCAAAGACGAAATTGACAATAAACCTCAAAGAAACAGGAAGAGATCGCGTCATTCTGAGAAACAAACCACTACGTACCAGGTATAAAACACGTAACCACTTACCAAGGATTCAGAGGGGAACACGTGTCGAAAATGAAACTACGATTTTAGAGCATCGGCCACACTGCGCGGCCTGACACTACTACTGAAGGAGTAGGGTAGGGGATGAGCCAAGCCCCGAAGTGCAACGCAGGGAGAACGGTACGGAGCGCGCGAAGCACGATCTGCATGGGTGATGCTCCTACTACGGTTCTCTCAGGCTACACGCTCGAGAAGATCGCACTAATATCGCACTCGGTGTTTTTCTGGTCGCTGTGCACCATTCTACAGAGTATACAACATATATACAACGTAAATAACATGGGTCCCAAAAGGGATACGTAACACAACAACAATCAGGGGTGGCAGTTACGGCGTTACGCGTATCACATACGCGAAAATTACGCGTAATATATATCCGCCGTACGTAACTTTTTCTTTGTTCGCCGTAAATTCCCCTATCCTCGGTAACAAAAAGCCTCCCAGAATACAGTGGAAAACCCTCTTTTTATGTATACGGCACCACACACACAGCCCGACGGGTGCACCTGATATCATTCGTATGCGTACGAACTATTTTTGGTAATATTTTTCCCGAGCGAGTTCGTTCTTTGTTCTTCAGAGTTATTGGAGCTGTCTGGTGACGACGGACTCTATTTTGGCGAGGAGTTAACGTTGGAACATCCAACATACAGAAGTAGTGGGGCCTGCATAAGGCGACCCCGTGCCAAGACATTTTGACCGCCTTATCTCGAGTGGTCGCCTTATTCATGTCGCCTTATTGTGTAGGCCCCACTACTGTACTGGTATGCTTATGGCGTTATCCGCCATATTAGGTAAGCAGCGTTGCATCGTTAAATCTGCACGTAGATAGAGCTTTGCTTGCGCTTTTCCTGCGGGTTTATGAAGAAAGATACCACTGCTGTGGTGGAAATCGGGGGGTGCTTCTTTCTTCTTTCTCGGCCCAAGTTTTTGCAATAACTGCCATACGTAACGACAAAAAAAAACTGATTTGACGACGTGATCACGCGTAATTTTTGGCCTTGATTTGCCGTCACTGCCATCCCTGACAACGACTGCCGTTGCGTACACACATTTTGCCGTTGTTCGTGTGCTCCTATAGTGTATCATATCGTATGCTTCGAAGTACATGGTACACGAAGAACATCGCCCCGGTAGTCCAGTACGAGGTAGACCGACATACTACTCAGGTCTCCTGCCGGAGTTCGACTCTCATCGAGGATGGGTATTTCGGAAAAAAAAGGAGACTCTGTCGATAGCTCCTATAATAATACCAGTACTATTGACTACTGTATTAAACAATAGCGTGTGTAGGCAGAATTCGACGCGAGTCTACCATTAACCCTTCTACTACCCCAAAAAAATATCCCACACTAACGCCAAGCACTTTTGTCCCCAAAAACCGTTTCCGGCTCTAAAGGGGTTAACAGGGAAGAAAAAACTGAACTATTTTCGCGATAAAAATGCAAGGCACGTGCCGCAGTGGGGGAGGGGAGAGAAGAGCCTGCTTTGTGACCCCGGATCAGAGTTACTTACGCACTATTAATAGAAGGGAGCTGGAACAGAAAGACGAAGATACTAAATGGCACGGGGAAAACAAAAAACAAAAAAAAATGTATGATACTGCTGTACGAGTATTCCAAAAGACATGGGGGCTGAAAGTTAACTTCGTACGGTAAGTTGAGACTGCGGCAGCTATCATACCAACCACGGAAAGGCGTCTTCCTGTTCTTCCAGCTGCGATGACAGGAAACCGGCTGCTGTGTATTACACGAATGTTCACCGACAATCCATCCCAAGACAACATAAACGTGCCTCTCGAGGCCAGCCCCTCTGCCTGCGTGCTTCCATTATATATTATTTCCCATATTTGTTGATTGCAATTCCCCAGCTCCCTCTCACGGCAGCCGTTTGGGGCCTTCCGTGTGCTTGTCCTTGCCTTCCTTTCGGCCCATAAAATTATAAAAGCATATGTACCAGAACCTGGCATGTATGATGCTGGTATGGTATTAGTCATAACCGAATGCGACACACCCAAAGAGGGATCAAGGTCTTGGATAGCAATCGATTAATATAAAATATCATATAATACATCGACGAGCCCGCGAGCACAAAAGAAACCGGTACGAGGTATGATATGATATCATACCCGGTGCAGGCATCACCGGTACTACAGCAGCAGTTAAGTCTGTATTCACAGAGTCTGCCGGTATGGCACAGGTATACTGTTGTATGATAGCGGCGGGAGCTAAGTCGCAAGTTGTGCAACTTGTGGTATACTGGGTATGCTGGTATACTATTAATATTAATATTATATTAATACCAGGTATCAATACGTACGTAGCCGTCTGCTATAAATAGCGCGCGCTCAGCGATTGAACCCTTTACCGCACAGAAGGGCAATACCATCTGTTTCGCGCGCCATATATACGGGCGGTACCTCTGGCGGAGGGCACCTGGTAACTTGGTGCGTAGGGCGCATAAGCAGCTACAATTAATAGTACAGCCCTAGGTACAGCAGCACATATCTGCTACTCTGCTGTGCATCACACAACATGGGGGCGTGCCTGTCTGCTTGTTGTTTGCCTGCCTGTCCCTATTGAATGTATGATACGTACGCTTACAGAGTACAATCCGTGTATGTCGAGGAGGAGGAGGAGGGAGGACGCCTCTCTCGAGTCAAGTGTTTGAAGTCTGTGCCTGTGGACTTTGTCGGCAGCGGTGACCGTGGCGACAGCGACACCGCCGTGGCGGCAGCAACGGCTGTCGTCATACTGCCTACCAGGTACCAGACAGCAGCACGTACGTATATGCCACGATACGTGACGGGCCATCAAAGCGGAGAGCGATAAACACTTATTTCCTGTACGCTGTAAAGGAACCAGGTATGATACTACCAGGTACCTGGTATGTAATATCGTATCATTCGTACCAGGACACCTATAATATGTACCAGGTATCTGGTATAATATGTCGTACTGGTATGGTAATAAGAAACAAGGCCGGGCCAGGCTGGATTTCGTATTAGAGAAGTATCGACCCCGAAGTTCTTACACTAACTTCAGTATACAGAAGTATCGACCCCGAAGTTCTTACTTTCCCGTACATCTCAGCCTGCCTTTCTTGTTGCTCGTTTTCTTCTATTTTAGCTGTCCTGTACCTGGCAAGCTTCTGTAGCTACTACAGCAGTAGCTGTAGACGCCAGGTACCAGGTACCAACCAGGCCGTAGCGACAAAGAAACTACAAGTAGCAGGAGTTGCTTGAGTTGCTGTCAAATACCAACATGAAATATTCTCCTCTTCCGGTTACGTACAAACTCGTGCGTAAAGCAGCTCTCCCATAGGAAAGAGCTTCGAAGAAGACAGAAGACAGAACAGCAGAGCAGAACAGAGTGAGTGCGTGGGGGCGGCCGACAGTCGACAGAGTAGTCTGAGAGGCTCAGAAAAATAGTCAAGCCTCTCATCATCAGCACTCTACCATATGATACAAGTATAATACGATAAAAGCTTCGAGTACGTGCTGGTGCTGGTACCAAACGCATTTCCACCATCTCGGCTCTGTGGCACCTCTGTGATATTTAAATGGTGTTGCCTCGGTAGTTGTTCTCACAGCTCTCAGCAAGAGACACAGCAAACACAACAAACGCTTCACGAGCTATCATATACACCAAGGCCACGAGCAAGAATGGCACCCTAACACAGCAGCTGTAGCTCAGCCCAGCCCAGCGCAAGCCTACCCCCCCCTCTCGCACCCAAAAACACCACCCAACACAACACAAGAACGAACGCACCGTCGCTTCCAGTCTCTGAAGCCCCCTTTCTTCGCCTTGATTTCTCGCAGCCTCATGTCTGATTCGCCTGCCAGGGCCGGCGCTCCCACGGCACTGGGCGGGAAGCTCACCCCTCTCACCGCGCCGAACGACGGGCTGCTGGCACCCAGCCCTCCTGCTGCTGCTCCGCCTCCCCCTCCTGCTCCTCCTGGTGCCGCTGGTGCTGCTTGCCCCAACATCGGGGTACTCCCAGGGTCGTTGCTATCGAAGACACCGCCATCGTCGGGGCTGCTCATCGCCGCGGGGGGGTACTGGGTGCTCTGCTGCGACTGCTTGCGCCTCATGGCGTCAGCCACTTCCGCGTGCGCGTGCGTGCGCTCTCTATCCCACCCCAACCCCCCCCCGTCTCGTCCCGTTCTCCTTTTGCTTGCTAGTCTACCTGTCCCGCCCTGTCCTGTCCTGTCTGCCCTGTCCGTTCCCTCCCTCTGAGTCCTCTGAGTTCTTTCTCCCTTTGCTTTTTCGAATGCTGCTGTCTTTTTTGAGAGTTTTTTTCTGTTGTTTTGTTTCTCAACCCTCTCCTTCGGCTTGGTCGATTCGACTTATTTCCGGGGGAAATACGGCGAAGGCTCGGCAAACGCTCTCCTCTTGCCGCAAGGAAGGCGCCAGAAGCAAAAAAACTACCCAGTGCCCAGTTCTGGGCTCCCTCCCCAACTCTCTCGACAAAAGATCGTGAATGTCCTTCAGTTTTTTTAGGGTGATTCCGAAAAAACGAGGGAGTTCGTTGTTTTGCCGAAGCCTCTTTATTCGGGGCTGTGTAATTTATGGCATTGGGTTATGTTTTTCTCGGGTCGCATAGGCGCACTGGTTGCTTCTGCTACTGCCCTGTGTAGGTCCTCAGCATGAGCCGGCGACAGGTATCTCGGATGGCCTCTCCCGAAGAAGTTTTTGCGCAAAGAAGAGGGGAGACGCCGTACCAGATATACTTTGAAATCAGGTGTGCGCAGTGTAAAATAGAACTCTATCATCAGCAGAACACGACTGATGAAAAACTTGTTCGGTGTTGTTGGATTGTTATTGTTTTTGTATGGAACCTCCCCATCAAGAACAGCATCACCAGACAGCAAGATTGTGGTGGCGATGATGACGATGATACGGGAAGTAATGCTCTCCTCGGGAAGCATGCTTGCCACGACTTTTGTCTCTCTGTCTCCGCCTGTCACTCGTAAGCGTGGAGGGACTCGGGGCTCGAGGAACCGAGCCGGCCGTCTTCGTTGTCAAGTCAGATTTTTCGTTCTTCCTCGTTTTTTTTTTCCCCGCAAGCCGGAGGTAAAAAGTACGTACACGTCCGGAGATATAAGGACGGTTTTAATATGAATATTGATCTGAAACGTTTTTATATTTCCGGACATATTGGTATATTTTTTTGTCCTGTCTCCTGTACGTAAAACCTGCGCGTGATCGACATCACCTGCCTGATTACACTCGATCACTCGATTTTTTATCTCCAACTTCTTTGATTGCTTCTTTGTTTTTCGTGTTGTTTTGTTTTGTTTTGTTTATACAAGTAGATTGTTTTATGTTGCGTGTCAAGCAAGCAAGTGTCGAGCTGATGAGCTGTGTGTCGGCATATCACCATTGGCTCGCAGGGTCTCCTGCGTGTGACACACACACCCATCATTTTACGTAGCTGTTCGTGCCTGTGTTACGTTGTTTGCGCTTTGGTTTGCATATGCGTGGTACCATACGCCAAACGTGTGTGTGTATCATCGGTGTTGCTGTATGTAGTACCAGGTAAGTCTGGTGCTGTACGTACCGGAAGTGCAGAAGAGTACTCCTACATAAGGCGCGTTTAGAACGCTACCTACCGTGACCAATGCCTGATACAGCAGCAGTACGTACCAGGTAGCTGGTATGTACCATATGTTTTTGGTGACAGTTTACTTGGACTCAGTGTGGGATTATTTTCGAGTTAAGAAATTCGGTCATAAGAAATTGAGGCTCGTTTTCTCGTGATACATACTATTAATACAGTAGTACTTGCAAGAAATTTGACCGAATAAACAGTTATTAGTGCTCAGGGTCGGGTGCCATACTATACCAGGTATTAATACTACATTCCATCCCATACTTGGCAACACCGCCGTACCTGGTAAGAAGTTGAGCCTCGACGCCAAATTTGAGCCTCGACGCCAAATTGACGAATTGCTGTTTCTTACGAGTGCCGGCCTTCTGTAGTGGGCTACTACTGCTGTACACTCGTATCATATTACATCATAGATCTTCTGCAGTACCAGGTACCAGGTATGCTCGTACCTCGTACGTACTCGTAGCCTCGTAATGTCTACGTGCGACGTACAGCTGGCATGGCATTGCCGAGTCTCCGTATGTACTGCTTTACAGAGTACTGCTGCTGTATCTTCTGTGTCGTCCTTCTGTTGGTCTACCAGCTGGACATAGGAGGACTGCTCGTACCAGCAAGCAGCAACCTTGCCCCCTCGGGACTCGGCATGCGCGCCCTGAGCGCGTTGTCCGTTTTTCTTTCTTCGTTCTTTCTATGTTTCTTATTCGTATTATTTTCCTTTCCTTACTTTTTACCTTCTTCGTCGTACTCCCCCCCTCCCCCCTTTTTTTTTGGTACGCACGAGTCCTTCTATTTTCTGCTACTTTTTTCCCCGACTGCTGTCCTTTGGTGGCTTGGTGGGTTGTCCTCGTGCCTATTATATATCATACCTCGTACTTCGAAGTATGAAGTATATGAATAAAATCAGTTTCGTGGGTTCTATTCTGACCGAGTCATCGTACTCGTCGGAGTCGCCGGCCCCCATGCTTCGGGTAGGTCAGGGCACGACAGGTTGAGGGACTTTTTCTTCCCTAAAAAATGATGAGCTTAGCAAAAAAAATTCGATGAAAATCGAGGAGCAGTGGGAATGTTATGCTGAACCAACCCTATGCGCGATAAAACGAAGGCACGTACGTGTGATACCGGGGGGGGAGAGAAGGGAAGACACCTGCGACCACGGCTTGTTCAGAATGCCGCTTGAGATGGTAAAACCTCCTACAATACGAGTTGAGCTGAGCTGGAAAGTGGAAGTGCTGCTGTGTCGCAGTATGTACCATACCATGGATACTTTCCCTTGGTTTACGAAGTATTATTATTTGGTTTTGCAAGCGATACAGGATGGTACACCACACCCCCCGTGGTATCGTTCCCTTTTTTCGTATTATACCGTAGTGTGGTGCCCATATCATATTATTTTGCACCAGGATACATATTGTATGTACAGTACTGCACGTGTTTTCTTCTATCGGGAAGCTTTTTTTCAGCCCGGTTTGTGACCACGGGCTGCTGGTTTATGACCACGGGCTGCTTTCAGAGAAACGAGGTAATCATAGTGTGAGATCATCATCATCATCACCATCATCACTGCGTACGATGGGTTTTCTCTGTTTCGTTGTTTGTCACCTCAGGGCTTGTGTCTATCTCTCTATTACGGGGGACCATAGTGAATAGGACCAAATATTGTTAGCAAAAATAGGGAAACATATAGGTTTTGGTGTCTACAGTAGGTTCTATTGTGTCTGCAGTA
>JAYJME010005053.1:0-10414 GCA_036873775.1 Costaria costata
CCCCCCCCCCCCCCCCCCCCCCCCCCCCCCCCCCCCCCCCCCCCCCCCCCCCCCCCCCCGAAGAGACATTATTATCCACCAACAAGAAGGGGAATCAAACGAAAAAAAGATAAAACGAAAGGAAGGAAGGGAGAAACTAGTGGCATGCACTCACTGGAGGCATGCAAAAAAGCAACGGGGGGTCCGGGCGGTACTGCTGTGCTAACTACTTACTTACGCCCATGGGAAGGCACTACTTATTGTACTCCCTCAAGTACGGTATACCCTCGGTATACCTGGATATACTATAATACAGCATGATCAGTAACATGTAGATTTTTATGGTTTTAACGCTGTGGTATGGGTACTGGTGATACTGGTATGCACGAGTACATATAAATGCTGGGTATGGGTTTCAGAAGTCCTACTCGTAGTACTGGTATAATACTACGTCCGGGCTGCAAACACATCACATCCCACATTCCGGGTGTGTTAAAAGTAAGAAAATAATGTACAGTTTGTTTATACATTTCTGTATACCTGGTACATTTCATTACCGTATACGAAGTACATACTAATATATGTGTTTCCCATCCGGCTATGTCCAGCATGAGCTTCGCTTCGATAACTCCCAAATATTCCAGAGAGAAGAAAACCAAGAGAACCCAAAGAAAAATGGTAACCTACGCGAGACCTACGCAATAATGATATTCCTCTTCTGTACCTACTTCCAGCTTATTAACATATATCAACCTTATTTGATGCCCTTGCTCCTCTTTTCCTTCTCAATACACACAAACATTCTTACTCTCGTATTTTCTGCTTCGCAACATCCTATTTACTGCCCTTGTTCCTCCTTTCTTTCTCAGTATCGCCCCTCTATATACCTTTTACTCTTATTACGTCCTAATCCGCGTCCAGGCTCCATCCCCACGCCATGGGAGTGAGTCTGCCATCCCAACCCCCCCTGTTCCTCCTTATTTACTGACGGTCTCGGAGTTGGAGACTGAAACGGGAAACCCTCCTCCAACCGGCGACTTATTATGTGGTCACCGAGGCGATTTGCAGGAGTCGCTCCTTCAACACCCCTTTCCTCACCGTCGACCCCTCATCCCTCCCCATTCGTTTTGTACATATATATCATACAGTCATGTGGTGAGGCAAAGTACTCGCACCCCTAGCTAACGTACGTACACGACGACCGACTGTGATGATAGCGGAATCGTATACTTTTACGAGCAGCAGCGACGTAGCTGGTGGCAGTAGGTGATAGCTGCGGTGACAGTAGGCGATATCAGATCAAGATCTACTCGTACACGGTGGTGTGTCTCATGGGCCGAAATCGTCTGTCGCGCGGAATCCAGACAGGAAAACAAATGAAAAACCAACGATCACGTAACAAAATCACGTCAGCAGCGTGTGTATTCGAATGCACCTTTAGTATGGGACAACACATGAACCGGTCCATGGGCCGGCCCGTCCACGGGCCGGCCCACGAAAATTACGGGGCCGGTCCATAAAAAAATCATATTCCATGGGCCTTGCGGCCATGTTATGGGCCGGGCGTGGTCAGCGTCGGTCCGTGACAAAGAAAGGCTGAAAAGTTCAACTGCTGGTGGGCCTTGCGTTTGCTTTCCAGCTGGACAAGACGCCACTTGTCATACCCCCGTAGGCCCTAGCCTTTAAGGCTCACCTCAGAGGACGTTAACCCCTTTAGAGCCAGCAACGGGTTTTGGGGCCTAAACTACTTGGAAATAGTGTGGGATACTTTTTGGGGTGGTATATTCCAGTTAAATATGTGTTTAAGGCCCGTATTAAGGCTAAGAAACAGATGAGGCACGTTTTAAGGCTCTTGCATCCACGATTCGGGGTGGAATAGATAGGGTTGTAATTAGAGAGTATTATTTTCTTGCAGTTGTTCAGGTGCTTGCACTTGCCTTGACGGCGATGATCGTGTCCAAACCCAACACCTTTGGACGGGACTCCCAAAAATAAGGGGCAGGAACAATGAATTGGAAAAGCATTCTTGGCGCGCAAGAAGGGAAAGTGTATTTGGCAAAGGTCTTAGGCCCCTGATACAGGGAATTCCTGTCCAACGATGATTGTTTAGGATACGAAAATCACTAGTGAGGCTGGTCAAGGCTTTGAAAAAGGGCGTTAAGACTTTATTTATTAAGGCGGGCTGTGAAGGTACTGCTTTGGTAGGTGGGTAATTACATTGTAATTACCTTGTAATTATCTGCGAGGTCGTATTTATATTACTTGGGAGGCACGTCTGGATAGGAAAACACGGGGATGCACAGGGTCGAGGCAAACCCCTTTATGATAGTCTCTTCGCGACTGCAAGGAATACACGTTATCTTCTTGTATCTCTGTGTGCAATCAACACACGTGAATGGCAACGCGACCCGCCCTTTGGCAAAACCTGCTGGGGATACCTCGGGTCGCCACCCTAATCATAATACTTGGCGTTATCGGCAGGACCATGGGGACAACTGTGAAATGGAGGAAGGGCGCTGCCTGAACAGCACCTCCTTTTCCGCTGAATGCTCGAGAGCAGGGTCAAAGACCGATGGTGCCGAGCCGTCGGTGGCCGTAATGGTAGTTCGGGGGACCTGCAGTGTGGATCGTTGAGAACACTAGGCCGCCACTGGTGTACGGTTCGAGTCAAGCCCCACGGGTCCTGGCTCCGTGGCATCATCGCCCACCTGGTTTCTTCGTTCCATTAGGTTGCCTCGCACATGGGCACCGTTCGCCTCTCGGCGTTCTGCACGCCCACGGGCCTCTATGAGTGCCTCGTCATGCCCCAGGGCTGCAGCGCCTCCCCGGGTTGGTTCGTCAAGACGATCAACGAGGTTATCAAGGGCGCGGAACAGGTAGCGGCCTACCTCGACGACGTAATCGTGTTCGATTCTAACCCGACGGCTCACGTCGAGACGATACGCGCACTTTTCGAGCGTCTCCGCAAGCACAACCTCAAGCTTTCTCCTTCGAAGGCTCGGCTGGGTGCCATGGACGCTGATCATTTGAGCCATTCCATCTCGCCCGCGGGTTTTGCGTCCGAAGGCGGAAAAGGTGTCCGCCTTGCTCAAACTCCCCATTCCCCGCGGTTTGAGGCAGGTCCGCGCCCTCATGGGCGGTGTGGGGTACTATCAACCGCACGTTCCTGCGCGATTCGTCCAAGCGACTCCGATCGATCACCACCCTTCTCAGGAAGGGCGCCAAAATTGAGTTCACGCTGGCCATGGAAACTTGCGTGCGCGATATCCTCGCCGAGCTTGCGGCTCCGCCCATCTTGGTCTTCCCCGACTGGGACGCTTTCGCCGATGGTTCCCGGCCGTTCCACGTGTACTACGACCCCTCCATCGATGGTTAAGGCCCTGCACTCGACAGGAGCAACCCAAAGGTTCCGCGAGGCATACCGCGTATATCAGCCGCTCTACGATCAAGTTGGAGAGGAACTGGACTCCGCTCGACTTGGAAGCCGGCAGCATTGTCTATGCCAAGCGCCTTTGAGATTGTTTGTGGGGCACGAAGTTTCGCGTTTTATCAGGCCATAAGGTGCTGGAGAGCATCGAAAAGTGAAGGACGATAATGCGCTAGTTCAGCGGTGGCTCGTGATTTTCACCGCGTTTGACTGCACACTCGAGTACCGTAAGGGCAGCGCCAACAGTAACGCTGATTTATGTCCTGGTTCCGCCGGCCACGGAACACGACCGCAGTGGGCCCACTCGCCTCACCCCGGTCGAAGGCGATGGTTTCTACCTCAACAGAGCCTGCGGGCTTCGCACTAGTTCTTCTCCGGTGCCCGGTGTCGAATTGGGCGGGCTGGTGCCCAACCCCGATAGTGCTGTTTTGGGTGGGCTGACCTTCGCGTCTTCTGATTTTCAGAAGTTTCACGTACACGGGTCACGTATGATGAGGATTGACAACATTTCTGCTCCCTCGGTTAGCTTCGTTGCTCGTGCTTCTGCATCCGTCACCACTGCCGATCGCCGTCCCGGCCGCGGAGCAATTGTTCCTGCTGCCGACACCTCTTTCGGTTCGGTTTTTGTCGTACCTCCTGAGAGTGTAACGGGCTCCGCAGATGTCCTCGCTGCCGCGACCGATGTCGCCCAGCCTACTCCTTTCCAAACGAGCACCCCACAGGGAGCCGATTCCGTCGTGATCCCTGATACGACCGCGTCTGCCCCTTCGCCGCCTGGCATTCCGACGCCTCCGACTTCCCTTCCCCCTTCGAACCGCATCTCCACTCGGACGCGTCGAAGAACAGCCGCCGCTTCAGGCGCCGCGCCACCTGCTATGGATTAAGGCTTTGGGCCCGGCGGGGCCCCTTGACCATATGCCCGGCGTACAAATTCCCGGCCGCGAGTCCCACGGCCGCGACCGCCACCGGCCGTCGTTACAGCCCCTGATCCTGCCTCGCCTGACCCGACGGTATCCATTCTATCCGACGGCGACCGTGCCGAGCCTGGGAACTCCTTTTTTAAGACTTTCCCCCCAGTTTGACATTCCGTCCGTCTCCATGGCCGACCTGGACGCTCTCGGTACTGCAGCTGAATTACAGTTTGGGGATTCCGCCACGCGCTATTCGCACGCCGGCTGGGAGTGGGGGAAACAGGCGGAGCACGCGTGCCATGCTGCCATGCGCTACGTCATTCTCGGCCGGCCACCGGCTCTGCCCGCCGGATTTTTGTCAGTTTTTCCTTCGCACCAACGCCCCTCCTTCGCGGAAAGTCAGGGGCTTGCTGGCAAGTGACGACTGCACACCACTGATGACGACATCGTCTTGCTCATCCGCAACCCGACCCCACCTCTCCCGCCTGGCTCGCAGCGCCCGGTGGACCGCGCGGCTTGTTTATTGAACGACGATCCTGTTCGCATTTACGTGCCTCTGCTCATGTGCCTTTGGGTCATGCAGGCTTGCCATTCCACGGCTTCCTGCCACCTTGGCACCGTGCGCACGCTACGAATGTTCGAACGGTTTTATCGGTGGATTGGGATGAACGCCTGCACCGGGTGGTGGCTTCGCCATTGTCTGAAGTGCCAAACTCGTAAAACCTCGATGCCCCTGCCAGAGGGCCCCGGCATTGCCGTCAGCGTCGACTAACTCGGCCCCCTTCCGGTCACGCCCAGTGGTAACACCTACATCTTGCTCTTCACTTATCGATTCAGCCGTCGGGCCGACATGTTCGCAGTAACTGCAGCCGAAGTCACCGCTGAGAGTAAGGCCAACATTCTCATCCATCGATACATCCCCCTCTGGGGATTCCCGCGCAGCCTGCTCTCGGATAACGGCCTCCAGTTTTGCTCCAAGCTTTCGCAAGCTGTCTACAATATCCTCGGCGTTCGCAAGCTGGCCACTGGCTCCAACCATCCAAACGGCGACGGTTTCGTAAATCGTGTGAACCACACGATGGCCAAAATGCTGGCCATGGTCGTCAATGCGCGCCAGGATAACTGGGACACACAGCTCCCTCACGTTTAATTTGCGTACAACAATTCGGTCAGCGCCGCCGCCGGCTTAGCTCCCAACGAGGTCCACATGGGCAGGCTCCCATATGTCCGTGGGACCGGTCAAGCCCCCTCTTTCCCCGGCGCACTACACGATTTCAACGGGAGCTGTTCGAGGTTTTTGATGTCTGCAAGTACACTTCGCTAGTGCGTTTGCACGGGGAATCTAACGTAACGCAGACGAATCTCGAGGCGCAGCTGTGGATAGCTGATTTTAGTGTCGCCGCTGCGCTCGATAGTGTTCTGTTTTTCTGGGTTTTGGGGGTTGGGGTTTTCTTGCAGTTTCTCTTTTTAGGTATTTTGTTTTTCTTTTTGGGTTTTTTTGTCGGGGTTTCGAGTCTGTACCTTCTCGTTTCGTCCTGCCCACCCCCCCCCCGCTCCATCCATGCCAGGGCGGGTTTGGGTAATCTGACTTTTCATTTGTGACACAGGACTGCGTGATTATTTTAGGAATTTTTCTGAATGTTTTGGGCTGGGTTCGGGTTTGGTCTTTTCTTGGTTCGTCCTGCCGATTTCCCCACGCTCCGAGCCGGGGGTGATCGGGGTTAATACGGCCTCGTGCTGTGACACAGGACTGTGCGACCTTTTGTGTTCTTCTTTTCAGGGATACATTTTCGCCTCCCCCCCCCCCCGCTGGGTATGTGGCGGTAGCTTGGTTTGTGCTCGTATCGTGTTTCCGTAGAAGCATTATTACCCCGTCCCGCCCCTGGCAAAGCTAGCGCTAAGAAAGAAGGTTGCAAGCGAGGAACATTTAGAGATATACGGGGAGTTGAGAGAAGGGATAGGAATGAAAACGTATTTGCATGACCCAATGGACTTCGCGAAAACGCCGTATATCGAAATTTCACGGGTCGGGTCGGGTCAGGTCGGGTCGGGCCAGGAAGGTTTTCTAAGCGTCAGAAAGGTTTGACTCGGCATGCCTTTTTTTGGCGAAAATGTGAGATCGCCTCTATTGTACTTTCACGACGCGCGCGAGACATACAATAGATAGACATGGTGATGATACTCGTACACTGCGCTGCTGCACCCTCCCCAGTAGTGTAGTTGCATGTTGATAGTGAATCTCTCTATTCTAGATGGTAGGCTGTTCTTGTAGGTACGAGTAGTGTGCCAGCTGTGCTCAGCAGACGAGACAAGAGACGGGAATCCCAAGTTCGCTCGGGCTGTACAGGGCGTGTGCTGTCAGCCCCGTGCTGTAGCTCTATAGCACTCGTTGTCATGCGTGCCCGTAGTCTTTCAAGAAGCATAGACCAATCGTATCCCTTACATTGCCGGGACGGGGCACGTCGGGATTCTTCACCGACTAGGCAGCGGGGACTCTTACGATAACACCCGTTTTTTTGTTATTTGCGTGTTTATTTTTGGCGAGACCAGACCAGGCCCCGACGGCTGCGTGCATCCGCCAGTGGATGGGGGATCTGTCGAGCATTGACGTGGTCGGAAAGCATGCAGCCAGGCTCGGTCAAAACCTCAGCTCGTCCAGACCCACCGTCGCAGTCCATCCGCACATGTGAGGAACTGCCGTGGAGAATCAAACTTTTTTCCTGAGCCATGCCACAGTAGTCGATTGGGTTTTTGCTTTGGTTCGTTTCGTTTAGCTTTCATTTCCTTTTTTTTCATTTTTTCTGTGTGGTATTATTACGGTGGCCTCGGTGTCCCGTTGCCAGTCGAATATACAACGCATGTTTTTCATCTGAGGTGTACGATTTGCTTGAGTTTAGAACTATGAGTATTATTCCTGTTTTTTTTTGTATATTTGTTTCTATCTTTCACTGAGGTATTCTTCCACTCCAGAGTTATTGGAGCCTGTCCTGTGACCACGGACTTTGATTATTCACGACGAATTAATGTGAGAACAACAACAGCAAATACAAGGGGGGGGGGGTCCCGTGGGGCCCACAGTAGAGGGGGGTCCCGTGGGGCCCGCAATAGAGGGGGGTCCCATGGGGCCCAACAATTTCTGACTGACGGGGGTTCTTCAACTGACGAAACTGTCCAGTGTTGCAATATAACCAGGTTATAACTGGATCTGTACTTATTTTCACTGTTGTTGTCGTCTTCGTCGTACTCGTTACACACACTTTTCTATTGATAATGCAGCAGCTTTTTTTCGTACTCTATTTCGAGAGGTACTTTGTCCGCCAAAAATGACTGGCTAACCCTCTATAACTACGAACACTCCCAACATTTTTTCGTGCTCTCTTTCACAGTAGTTTTTGTCCACAAAAACTGGCGGTGTTGCAAGTTGCAGACGGGTTGTGCATGGTACCGTACGTATATATTTTCTGAGAAAGTCCGAGCGTGCAACGAACGCGATATATCCCGGGAGTGCGTTGCGGCCCGCGCGAGGCAAACCGTGCACCGTGGTACTGAACAGATCTGAGCGGTGACCAATACCGATGTGCGATTGAGCGTGCGCACTGAGCGGCTACGATTGAGCGTGACTGAAAACGATATCCCGGGCGTGCAGCCTGAGCGGGGGGGGGCAAACCGTGTACCGAGCAGGTCTGAGCGGCGACCAATACCATTATTATTATAGCGCTTACCATCCGACAATGTGCAAATGTGCAGCATGACCTTTAACGGTGACCACTCAGAATATTATCAAAAGTAGAAAACCTCCGGATCAAAAGGAAACCTACGCACCAAGCCCACCTCCCTTCTGTGTGAACTTTCTGCTCGAGCTTTGTGCGGTTGAGGCTCGTGCTATATACGATTGGAGTCCGTAGCACTTTTGTGGCAGAAAGTTGTTCTCAGGAACAACTAAAAAAACATTTATTTATTTTTTTACGTTCTATTTTGTTTTTGTACCTAGAATATAATGGAATAGTTCGTTGGGTTGCACTTCACTTTCGTTTTTTGTTTGTTGGCTGAGGCATAAGAGCTTCTTAACCATTTGATTAGTAGTACTGCACTGTTCAGATTCACATACGTTAGTCTAATTTCGAGTGATTTGTGCCCAAAGAGGGGTGTCGGGAAAAAATGGGCTGCGCCCCCCCCCCATTGTAGCATCCGTCTTGAGCGTACGTGCGTACGTACTGAGCGGCTCCGATTGAGCGCGGCTGAAAACGAATAGTATAAATGCCACGCTTTACTTCCGAGTGCTTTGTCCCCTAACCGTAGGCGCACATCGGACAGACCACGATCTATTTACGGGGAACCATAGTTAATAGGACCTACTGTAGACACAATAGAACCTACTGTAGACACCAAAAACTATATATTTCCCTATTTTTGCTAACAACATTTGGTCCTATTTACTATGGTCCCCCGTAATAGTAGTAGTAGTAGTAGTACACCATAAATATGTTTGAAACGCGCAAAGGAGGCAATACTGAGCCCCCCCCCCACACACACACACACCGACGACGGACGAAAGCAGACGCAGGGCGAGGAGGTACCATAAACATGTTTGAACACGCACAGCAATGCTAAGCCCCCTCGCCACCCCAACCCAAACCGACGACCGACGCAAACAGGCGCAGGACGAGGCGGTGCACAGCACGTTTCAGTGGCAAGACGATGGCCCTCTGTCCGATCCTTTCAACTTCGGGGGGTGGGTGCCGTGGCGGGACGATCAGGGGTACCCGCGAGTGCAGTACGGGGGGGCTTACGTGCCCTCGGCGATGGGGGACGCCACCACGGGACCGCACTACGAAACGCCTACGGCCGGGTGGCGGCAAAATTTGTCCCCCGTTTTTCACCATCGCAACGGTAACATTAGCAGCAGCAGCAGCAGATTTGATGGCAACGGCAAAGGAAGGGACGAACCGCGCTTGCGATACAGCAGGGACCCAGATGGGGCGGGGAACCCGGGCGTAAAGCCTCGCTTCCGCCCCACCGTGTCGTCGGCCGACCGGCGTAGCGGTTTTAACGGTGTCCGCGCTAGCAGTAGCGGCGGCGGCAGGGGCGGGGACAGTGGAGTGTCACAGGAACAGCAATATTTGTACGAAGCGGCAGCGGAAGCCGCCAAAACTGCCGCGAGAGCTGCTATCGCCGCTGCTGACGCTGTCACCGCGGCAGAAATCGCGGCCGATGACTCCGCCGCCGCGGCCGAAAAAGCGGTAGCTGCAGCCGCGGCCAGCAAAAACGGATCAGCCACAGACCGGCCCAACAGGGTAACCGCCGGGGAGGATCGCGTGAGAGAGAGATTGACGAGCCAGCTAGGACGGCAAGAGTCGCAAGTGGAGATGGCTTCCGTGACCGCCGACGCTTCAGAAGGGTTTTTTGAAAGCGTGCTGTACTCGGTGGCACAGGTGTGCGGTGTCATAGCCGCGGGGGGGGCGGTGGTAGCCCTAGCGTTAGCTCTCATCACGGCTATAAGAGGGGGACCGAAAGGAAGTTATATCAGGCTGCGGTAGTGAGATGATGTTTTTTTGCCTTGGGGAACGAATCACGCGTTAGACAGGTAAGCTTTATCGCTTTTCCCCGAGATGAATAGATATGATTCGCCTGGGAGATTGATCACGCGTTAAGACAGGGTAAGCTTATCGCTTTTCTCGAGATGAATAGATATGATTCGCCTGGGGGATGAATCGCGCTTGAGAGAGAGGTCAAAACTGAAACTCGGGGTGACCCGCAACAGATCGTGGTTGCCCAGTGAGTTTCACGTTTGGCCAGCCTATTGTGGTGATTCGTTTCGGCGGGGACCGAACAATGGTTCGCGAACATTCTGCGAGACCCTCCCGCATGAGGCGGTGCGCCGTGCCCGCCCGTAAGAAGGGTGCACAGCCTAGCAGGGGAATGGGAAGTCGCTGTTAAACATGTTTCTGGAATGGAGGAGGGGAAAGGGGGGGGCTAGGAACGTATCGGGTTTGTCTTATGCACACACCCCAAATGTTCTACCCTGGTGTGAAGTTTTTTGTTTCGTTTTCAGCAGTCGTAGCATTGGGATCCGCTTGGATTTCTCCGATGAATGTAT
>JAYJME010005054.1:0-10413 GCA_036873775.1 Costaria costata
TTTTATAAAAATTGAAAAAATACGTCAGCTGTGAGTACGACCAACTGAATGGTTGAAACTCAACTTTGCAAGCTGCGTGATACATCAAGCGTGCTGGTTTTTATAGAAAAATACGTCAGCTGTGAGTACGACCAATTGAATGGTTGAAACTCAACTTTGCAAGCTGCGTTGTAAAATAGTAAAAAAAACGTTTTGCTTAAATTCCATATCTTCAATAGCATGAGTGTTGTGAGATGTTCGGGATCCTACTGTGGCGCTTCCATATTTGGCGAACCGCATCCCTTTGTTCTCTGTCTCGCCTCGGCATCTAATTTATCAGGCCGCGAAGCCGTACACCCACATTGTGGCCCTTTCCACCATGGCCGGAAAAAACTTCATTGGTCGGTTGGGGGCAGAGCTCGACTGCGCCCCTGTGACAGATGTCCTTCAAGTCGTGGACGAGGAGACCTTTTTACGGCCAATGTACGCCGGAAACGCGGTTGCGACTGTGCGCGCCGCCGGTGCTTTAAGACTACTGACGATCCGTCCGACTTCATTTGAGAAAGCAACGATTGGGGGCGACACGGTTGAAATAGAGTCAGCGATTTCCCCGGCAGATGGAGCAGACGCTGGTCTCGCGTCTTTTGTATCCGAATGTGTTAGCGGAGGGGATAGGCCGGACCTAACGGCGGCGAGGGTGGTAGTGTCTGGAGGCCGGGGAATGAAAGATGGCGACAACTTCAAGATTCTGGAGAAGCTGGCAGACAAACTGGGTGGGGCAGTTGGCGCATCGAGGGCTGCCGTTGATGCAGGCTTTGTGCCAAACGAACTGCAGGTGAGTCTTTCCGAAGTACCTGGTACCTCGTATTAATAGTTTCATTTACAGTAGTACCAATACGACCCCTAGTTCCCACTTTTCTGCCGCGTAAGTTGGCTATCGCCTGGATGACGTAACTTTCCTCGTCGCCGTATTATTTATATCATACGTCGTGCTGTATTTCCTACCTGGTAAGCTTTCACGTTGACATATTTCCCATGAAAGTCAAAAGCCATATTGGCGTCATTTGCTACCAGGTCTTGTAAGTCTGCAGTCTGTCGACTCGAAGCCATACCACAGTGTGAATACCGTCAAGTCTGAGGGATTTTGCTAGTTGGAAGCTTGTACCCGTTTGGGCGCGTTTATGCTATGTACATCAACACATCAACCGAGATGTTAATATATTACAAATGTTGAGCGTTGGCATGAAGTCGGCGCCGTTTCTGGCAAGTGGCCGGCCCATCTGTGTTTAACACGCCTGCGAGAGGTGGTATGAAAGAGGATCTATGCACGTTTAGAGTATACCGTGGAATCCAAGAAGTTGAATGTGTTTTTTATTTAGGAAAACCCTCGAATCTACCCCCTTTTGCAGGTGGGCCAAACAGGCAAGGTGGTGGCGCCCGAATTATACATCGCGGTAGGTATCTCGGGGGCTATCCAGCACCTTTCGGGCATGAAAGATAGCAAGTGCATCGTCGCCATCAACAAGGATAAGGAGGCCCCCATATTCCAGGCGGCTGACTACGGTTTGGTCGCTGATCTATTCGACGTCGTGCCGGAGCTCGAGTCGAAACTGTAATGTACTTCGTATGAATTGATTTCTACCTGTCTGCAAGCATGTCGTTCGCCGCATTTTTTTCTCGGTAATGCCGAGACTTCAAGACGTAAATAGAAAGTGACTGAAGGCAGTGCGACGTGTTTGGTCGGTTAAATACAATGGAGGGGGGGTCGAAGTGGCTCCTTCTCTAACGGCATCTGCCGTGTTTACAAGTGTGTCTTCCACCCGAATGCAACACTGCGGTTTCGGGTCCATTAGCAAACATAACGCTTTACGTTGCCTTTGCAAGAGGAAAATAACGGGTGGCTTAAAACGCCAGGAGCGGTCGACAGCAATGAACATCGCTGTAGGATGCATAGCTTGACCGTCGGGAAGTAATAGGAACAGAGTTGGGTTACCCATAAATGATGCTGCGTTGTCGCTTGAAACGCCAGGAGCGGTCGACAGCAATGAACATCGCTGTACACAACAGCAGCAGTCTCCACTTCTTGTTTTGTGCCGTTGGTTGTTTTTTTTACGACAACAGGCATGACAGGGTGGTTGTAATCACCGGAAGCGGGCGAAGCTGATTGTTAACGCTGAAAGGTCCAAAGTGGAACGGTCGGGGATGGGACGGAAAACATCCGAAAACAAGTGGAACTATATCAATTGTTGTGTAGTAGGGCATGGAACGCTACTCAATAGGTGCAGAACAGTTAGTTGCCGTCATCGCAAGCTTTTTTGGCCCGTTTCGTTGGCCCAGGGTTGTCACTGGGTGCATGAAAACGAAAAAGGAAGCACGCCATATAATATGCCAAGGTATCTATCTGGAACTTCAGGAGTCTCTGGAGATCATCAATAGTGAAAGAACAACGCGGTTTTGCTTGGACACCGTTTGGAATTACGTAATATATGTCGACAATCAAACAATGAACTTGCATTTGGGCAGCTATACCGTAGCAGCAAAAGCGCGTTGCTTCTCGTAAAGTTTAAGTCGAGCACAACTGTGCAAAAGAAACATGCCCATGGCATGTACCAGGTATATGTTTTCCCGTCGTGACTCCGCTTCACATGCTCGTGGGACACGAGTCCTGCGTTTGCGCTCTGCGCCATACTTAATACATACCAGCAAGTACCTGATGACCGAATGAAATACATGTGCCCGCCAGGCGACACAAATAACAGGAAACGTTCTACTGAAACCCACTTGCTATGAGAGCAACCACGTGTACCAGGTACGTACGTGAGCAACCCACAGTACGCGATTGTTACTGCTATGCGCTTGAACTATCGTACCCATCACAGCCATTCCGAAAATTCGTCCATATCCTCGGCGTCTAACTGAGGGGGGTCAAAAGGCACAGCCGGTGCTGGTGAAGGTGTTGGCGCAGGCGTTTGCACTTCCTTTGCAACAGCTGCCGAAAAGCCAAGGGTAGCTGCCGTTTCGGAACTGCTTCCTTCGACTGTGACGAGCCCTTTGCCACCCTTCGGTTGCTCTTCAGTCTCTTGTGCCTCTCTCAAGTTTTGTGCCTCTCTCAAGGCTGCCCCTGCTCCAGCTACTTCAGCTTTCGCCTTCCTGCTCTTGATTTCGCCGAGAGAGGTAATTTTGAAGTCCAGCTTGGCCGGTGCAGGTTTGTGCTGCACTTTGAAGTCCACCTTGGCCGGTACCGGCTTGTGTTGCATACTCTGCCTGGCGGGCAGCCCTTTTCCAGTCGAAACGCTGTCGCCTTTACTGCCTTCTGTGCGCCTCGTGGGCCGCGCGGTACCCAGACCGTGCGACCTTGACAGCGGCTGGAGACTATTCCTCGGTCGGTCTGCAGGTTCGCCGTGCTGCCGAGTAGGTTCACCGTGCTGACGAGGAGGCTCCTCTCGCTTCCGGAATCCCGGGCCAGTAGATTCACCGTGCTGACGAGGAGGATCTTCCCGCGTCCGGAATGGCGGGCCAGCAGCTCCGCCGTGTTGACGAGGAGGCTCTTCTCGCGCCCGGAATGGCGGGCCAGCAGATTCACCGTGTCGACGAGGCTCTTCTCGCGTCATGAATGACGAGCCAGCAGATCCGCCGTGCTGACGAGGAGGCTCTTCTCGCGTCCGGAATGGCTGCCCAGCTGACCCGCCATGCTGGCGAGGAGGCTCTTCTCGGGTCCGGAATGGCGGACCAGCAGATTCACCGAGCTGGCGAGGAGGCTCTTCTCGGGTCCGGAATAGCGGGCCAGCAGGTTCACCGTGCTGACGAGAAAGCTCTTCTCGCGTCCGAAACGGCGGGCCCGCAGATCCACCGTGCTGACGAGGAGGCTCCTCATGCTTCCGGAATAGCGGGTCGGCAGATCCAACGTGCTGAACGTGTTGACGAGGAGGCTCTTCTCGCTTCCGGAATTGCGAGCCAGGGACATCCGGCCGGGTCTGTAAAGGGCCCACGGCCCTTTCCCTTGCGGGGGCGCTTGCCGATGGCTGTTTGACTGGGCCTAAACGGTCCAAGATAGACAATTTACCACTAGGCGGTGCCGCCAGGCTCTCCGGCATTCCAGGTCGGGGCTCCTGCGCCCTGACCTGCTCTCTAGCATCTCGAGGTCGTACACGCCGAGGCTCCGCTTCGCTGCGGTCACCTTTGAGCAGCTGCAACTCTGCAGCTCTCTTGCGTGTTACGAAGCCGCCGTCTGAAAGGGCGATGATGCCTGCTTGACTGGGAGCTTTTTCGCGATGTTGCAACGGAGCGGCAGTCCGGGCTTGATCGTGTCTGCCCTGAAACGGGTCACGCTGCTGGTGTCCCGTAGCTGACTTGTGCATGTTGGAAGACGCAACGGTGGTCTCTTTGCTCGGCTCCGTCGTGCGCACCACCGCTTGAACTGGAGGCTGTCTGCTAGGCCCTCCCACGTATGCCTTCCCGCCAGCCCCAAACACCGCGGGTGGGCCCGTCGTGAGAAGGGCACCCCTGAATGTGCTGTCCTCATGACGCGATGGCTCTGGCTCACTCCGTCGAACGGCAGACGTGCGCGGTAGGTCTTCACCGTGACCAGAATGGCTTGGCCTGCCGAGTTTCACACCATTAGTCCTGCCCGATCCCAGTTGTTCGCTTAGGGCCAAAGCGCCTCGACCAGCCGGGGCGTGTGCGAAAGGTTGACCCGGACCTGGTCGGGCTCGCCCATCTTGCACAGCCGAGCGTTGTGTTGGGTTAACAGGACCAGCTTCTTGATGGTTGCCTCCTTCAGCGGGGACCGCGTGGCTATAAGGGCAAGCATCGCCCTTAGCGCACTTGCCCTGCGCAAAAAAAACGCAAGATTGCTTGCTACGGTCCACCGCCTCCCATGCCTGTGGGCGGGAGCCTCCCCGACCTCCAGCAAATACACCTCGGCCCCCGCCCATCCCCCGTCCGGTGGCAAACCGCCCTCCGCGAGCTCCACCTGCTCCGTGTCCCCTCCCCTGCATCGTGGAGCAATCGTCATAGGCCACAAGAGCGTCAATAATGAAGTATCAGGGGCCCATACCAACAGCACTGGAGCACACCACAAAAAAAAAACGAGCGAAAACCGATTGGAGCTCGTATTACAAGCAAGCAGCTGAGGAGAGTGTGCTGAACTCGACGAAAGAAAAAAAAAAAATGCAGGATGATTATAAATTGGCGCAGAGGAGGTGCATCGTTTGAGCCCGTTGTTTTTCTTCGCGTCCCCTTGGCCCGTGGCTCTATGGCAGGTTGTTGCCCGTCTTTCGTCATAATACATATCCGGGGTCTCAAAGCAGGGCTCCCCTTCCCCTCCCCACTACGGTACACGCCTTGGTTTTAATCGCGAAGGGGTCCACTGCTATCGCTCGTCGACTCAAGAAGAATAAATATGCCGTGCTTATTCGCGATGAAACTAAATGATCAGCGCGTTCCGCTCGGTAGTGCCCGGCGAAACCCCCGCATGATTCTTAGCCGGGATACCAACTACGGACCTACCGTGTAAAGGGATCGACAATGACCACTTCAACCACCGGCGCATACCAGTATCATACACCAGGTATAACCAGGTATACCTCTATACGATCAGCTATCTACATACGATCGAGAAGTTGGTCGATGCCAACACGTGCACGGCGGCACGCTACGAAGCAATAATCCGATGTCATTACTCAGTCTGTCCACATATTTCGTATCCTACTTCGTACCAGGTATGCTATTACTGCTGTCTGTTGACACATCTAGGCTTGACTCACCCCGCTCGCTGGATGTTGAAAAGAGCAGTTGGCGGCATCCTTGCAGAAGCCGTTTTGCCAGAATCGGCAGACAGTACCAGACGCCATCGCCGCTTGGCTGTGTCGAAAAAGACAGTTGTACCCCTGCGAAAATGGAAGATTTCACAGCAAAACGATACCAGGTAGGAATTAGTAAAGAGTCGTACTATAGGAGCATGCGTACGAGTATCGATGCGGATTCCCTTACGACTAGAAAATACACGGCGGTGGACGCCCTACTTAGCCTTGACCCAAGGCATGTTGCCTCAGCCAGAACTACGCGGCAGTTAGTAAGACGATACTCCGTCGAAGCCTTGCGAATCGAAGTCGTGGCGAGCACATGGTTCCTTGCGCCAACGCACCTTGAATCGCATTCTGGTACATCAAATAGTCTACCACTCTGTACTAAAATGTAAGGACCGTTATGGTTTCAACACTATTAATACATTCAAACGACCCTTATATTGACGGACAGAGTGGTATTTACCTGGTACAACGCATCTATGAAAACTCATATACATACTTGTACTGGGATGCCGTGAATGTTATAAATAGTAAACGCCCCTTGGGAGCTACTAGTTTTCGAGCAAAAAAAGCCGCCCCGGGGCGTTTCTTGTGTGGCCGGGGCATTTTTTGTTTTTTAGTTTTATTAAGAAGTGTTTACCCCGCATTTTGCCCATTTTGACCTGGTACGACGCATCTATGAATACTCACATACTCGTACTGGGATATGCGGTAAGAATGCTACAATTAGTAAACGCTACCCGGGGCGCTACAAGTTTTCGATCGTAAAAAGCCGCCCCGGGGCGTTTACTATGTGGCCGAGGCGTTTTTCGCTGTTTTGTTTTAAGAGGGGGTGTTTACCTCGCATTTTGCCCGCTTTCGCTGAAAAAAGCGCCCGGGGCGTTCACCGTGAGGGGGGCGTTTTACTAGCAATATTACGGTACTTTGGGCTGTGTATTATCTGGGCATCAGTAAGGGCCGTTCCAAACGAACAAAAAATGTCACGATTCGTGACACTTTAGTCATGAATCCTGTTTTTTTATGTCATGATTCATGACAAAAAAAATCCCGAATCATGCTGAATCATGACACAATTTTTCTAGCTTTAAATAAAAAAACAAGTAACGACTCGTGACATCCTGTCATGGCTCAGATATACCTGATCAAGGCACTACGTAACCCCTGCGGCACCCAACGGCCAACGGTATCCGAAGGCCCGTATCGGGGCGTAACAGACTCTGCTCCGTACGCCGATTGCGGACAGTGAGCGGCTGCCCTAAAAGACAGCTGGGCGCGGGCTAACGAGCACGTTGCGGCCACGCAACCACGAGCAGAAAGTGAAACAGCGCGAAGAGTGAACAAAACGGGCCCGGGCGGGTAGATGACCCGTGATATTGGAATCTCGCGGGCCGGGCCGGGCCTACAGCGCGAGAGATTCGTGGGTGAATGACTGGCTGGCTGGCTGGGTAGGTGGGTGCAGCTCACCGGTCGAGCCGGGCTGGTCGGCACCGGCCCACCGGCGAGAGTTGGCCCCAAACACGCAAAGACCTAAAGACCCTTGGATTTGAAAATATCACGAAACGTGACATATATCAGCTATTTTCGTCAGAAATGAAATGTCACGAATCGTGATATCTGGTCATGCTCAAATGTCAGGAATTGTGACCTTTTTGTGTTGTTCGTTAGGAATGGCCCTAAGCGAGCCCATCATCATCGCGTATACATGAGCACGAGCTGATACACACGCCAAACCAAATTACAAAATACCGGTAGCACGGTACTCGTTCGAGTGGCTGGATCATAACTAATCTTAAAAGGCAGAACGTCAAAAAAAATGTTTGGTTCTCTGTCCTCGTCTGATGTTGTCTGTTTGCTGTTGCGCAAAAATGCACCTACCGACATACCTGGTATCAATTTTCCTGTACATGTAAAGCATCGCCTTGCCAGTTCGTCCCCGGGGCGTTTACCCCCCCCCCAAAAAACGTTGAAAGGGGGGGGGCGTTTTAGGAGCCAGACATTTTTATTTGTGTTTTTGTTGATTTTTCGAATGTTTTTTCAGCAGAACCTATACTATTCCTAGTATATATATATATATATATATATATATACTCTAGCGGTAGGAAACACGCCTTACGGAAAACGGCATAACTCCCGAACCCTTGCTGATTTGGTGTCCGTGAGTATCATTGAAGAAAGCTTACATTGACGGCTATCTTTTTTGTACGGCTGCCAGATCAATTCGACTCATTCTTCAACCCGAAAAAAACCTCAGAGACGATCGCTATAAAGAGCATTCCGCCATCTATTGGTCAACTTGAAAACCGTACGAGTTTTCGCGCCACCTATGTTATTTACGGTTGAACTTCGGCGACAATGCAAACCACTCATATATCGACGGATGCAAGCCTTTAACGGAGCTCCGCTTTCCGTAAAGCACGAGCGCTGCTACGTAGTTGTTCGTGTTATAGGGGCTGCAGAATGGCAAAAAATCAGCAATAGCTGTAGGGGATACAAACACAACAACGCGTACCTTTTAGTGATCTGCTGGTAGTTAAAAAAGTATTGGGGTGAATGTAAGCTTTTCGAAGATACTCGCGGACACCAAATCAGCAAGGGTTCGGGAGTTGTGCCGTTTTCCGTAAGGCGTGTTTCGTGGCGACTATTGTACTGGAAATAGTATAGCTGCTGCGAAAAGTACAATTAAAAAAAAATGATTAAAAAAACTTACAGGATTAATATATGGCCAGCGCGGCCCCTTAACTCGTCCTTTCTACCCAGCGACACCAGTACGCAGTACACCCAGTGTCCATCCTGATTCATCCTAAAGAGATACAAATACTATGGCGACAGACTGTAAGCCAGATAAAACCATAACCGCAAACAAATAGTCGAGGTGAGCAAATGCGATGCCAACGTATACGTACGATCGACCACAAAGGCCGTACAGCCGATGCTCGCACTCATAGTTTCATTCGACTCTTCCAGTATGTAAATTTCCAGTATTTTTCACTGCGCTAAGCCCTATCGATTCACAAGAACGCATTCCGAATTGTCCCATTGGACTCTTCCAGCGAGTATAAGCACAGACGCGCACATAATCCATTCATGTATCGTATCAAGTACCAGGTAGGGAGGGGTACCTGGTACATACGTATTTTCATCCCATCTACGAATCAAGGTCTTGGGCTCGCTTCATTGAGCGGGCGGCGTCAGCCGCAGAAACTTTCATATATACCAGCATGTACAAGGGCTCCGCTCCGTGGGCGGCTGACGCCGCCCGCCCGCTACTCTCGGGCAAGGAAGAAAACAACTAAATGTGAAGGAGGCAGCAAAGGCCCATGATTTGGTGCAACTAGCGACTTGAAAATGCCAAGAGTTCTATGATGCAGGGGAAAAATGGCGGATTGGACATGCATGCATGTATGTCAGATAATTAAAAATCGACAACTGTAAGATCGAGGATTTTGTCGAATCTCATCTTTGCAAGCTTCGTGGGATACTTCGATCGCGCGTATATGTATGCGCTTCGCATAGCGGGCGGTTCAGCCCGCTACGCTCGCTCACAAGGAAGAACTTAGGCGCAAACAGGCGACTTTCAAATGCCAAAAGCTCCATGCTCCAGGAAAACAACCTGGACGCCGCATGATGTTAGTACGTACATACTTCTTTTGATATGTACGAAAGAGAAAGCACAGCGCGGCACAGCATAGCACGGCGCAGCACAGCACCGCAGGGCAGGGCACGGCACCGCACGGCGCTCTACTGTGCTGCCGCGCTGGGCTGAGCTGAGTTGAGCTGGGTATGTTTTTTTCGTGTTCCTGGTACCTGGTACTTCGCTTGATACCTGGTACTGTATGTACGAAAGAGGGAGCACAACACGGTACATCACGGCATAGCACGGCACAGCACCGCACCGCACGGGGCCCCACGACGCTGACCTGCGCTGCTGCGGTAGCTAAGCTGAGCCGAGCTACGTTGGTGTGTTTTTTTGTGATTCTATGTGAGTGCAAAGTACCTGGTACTTCGTATGATGCCTGGTATGCACAAAAGAGAAAGACAGCGCGGCACAGCGCCGCACCGCATGGCAGGGCACGTCAGAGCACGGCGCTGCGCTGCTGAGCTGAGCTGAGCTAAGCTGAGCTGAGCTGAGTGTGATTTGCGAAAAAACGAAAAAAAAACGAAAGAAAGAACATGAAGAACCTCCGAAGAACAACGAAGACAGCAAGGAAATTCAGAAAGATTCCCCAAAAATACTATGCTCGTCGGCAATTAAGAGCTGAGGATGGCTGAGAGGTGGGAGAATATGCCGAGGGAGACAGTTGAGGGGGGGGCTTAAAATCCAGAAAGTCTATTGTGCTATTCATACTGCTGCAACTTGCCGCAACACGTGCTGTGGGCTGCACAACATTTTTTGCCGCTAAAAAACTGTTGCGGGGGGGGTTGCGCCGCAACGAGTTTGACGGTCTTTTTATGAGAAAAATGTTTGAAACACCTTTCGCCGGACGGCGAACGTTTTTTAGGTGCCTTCTCCTTTTTTCAACATATAGAAGGGACTAGGAATTCGGATGCAGTGGACGGTCGCTAGCTGAGCCCTTCGCTGGACTTCTCGCTAGCCATCAGCCATGATTCGCGAGCACTGGAACTTTTC
>JAYJME010005055.1:0-10410 GCA_036873775.1 Costaria costata
CCCCCCCCCCCCCCCCCCCCCCCCCCCCCCCCCCCCCCCCCCCCCCCCCCCCCCCCCCCCCCCCCCCCCCAGAGAGATAAAAAACCGAGACACGGAGACAGAGACACATATCGAAACAGAAACAAAGGCATATAGACAGAGACATATAGACAAGAGAGGGTCAGAAATGCAGACAGGGAGAGAACGCGGCAGAAAGAGACAGTGGGGTGTACTCAATTCGTGCATGGCCGTAGTTGTATGACCATAGACCCTCGCATCCCTGCCATGCCGGAAAGTAGCAAGTCGGGCTTTCACCAACCAGGCAGACATTGATTGTTTGCACCCAGCGCGAAGCGCCTTGAGGTGTTCAGCGTGTCGCATGAAAGGTGAACTGCATCCTAGTAAGAACCGCTCGTGCGACGGACTTGGGCACCTTGTGCCTACTTTCTTGCTTACGGGTGACAGCGTCCAATGAGTTGCTTTGTTTTCAGGTGTGGCCACTTCCAAACACTCCCAAAGACAGCAATGGGAATTATCATGTACCAGGTAACTGCCTCGTGGGTGCCTTACCATATTCACACTACGTGATAAAGATAATTCTCCTTGTGCGGAGATAGGGCTCTCCACTCTTCACCCAGGATAATACGATCTACTATACTGCTGTAACTCGATAACCATCAAGATGAGCGTCAAAAAGAAAAAAAAAAGTACCCTGGTTGTCTAGCTCTCGCAGTGATTGGCATGTTTTACAGCGTCGTTGCCAACCGACGCCAACCCAGGGGGCGGGGGGGGAGGATGTGAGGGGTGCGGGGGGGCTAAGTAATACCAGATGCGGAACAAGCGGAATATGTAGCTGCCGTGTAGAGGAATGTTAGACTACTGTAGACTACATACTGAGCTCCCGTGCTAGTTGTCTGCTTCCATTGGTACGACTACTGTTTCTACGTTCTAACTGGAATAACATGTCATGCGGGTGTAGGAGCAAACTATTACGGGGAACCATAGTAAATAGGACCAAATATTGTTAGCAAAAATAGGGAAATATACAGGTTTTGGTGTCTACAGTAGGTTCTAGTGTGTCTACAGTAGGTCCTATTGACTATGGACCAAATAATGTTAGCAAAAATAGGGAAATATACAGGTTTTGGTGCCTACAGTAGGTCCTATTGTGTCTACAGTAGGCCCTATTAACTATGGCCCCCCGTAATAGTGCCAGCCAAAAAGGTACAAACGATATCGTGCGGGTATCGTGGTACCGGGTAAGTGGCATTAATACAGTCAGCACAGAAGAACTGGTATCTGACAAACCGGTGTACTGTACCGATATCGCAAAAGACTGATGGTACTGGCGAGCTAGTGGGTGTATGTGCCACAGCAGTAGTTTTATGCTGCCAGTGTACTGGCAGTATACCGAGAGTATACTCGTACATACTTGATATTGACAGACACTGCTATTGTCGTTGCTGTGATATGAATGAATACCGCCTCTTGCAAATCATTATCAATACGTAGGGCGCGCCCTTTATGTGCAGGATGGCCCGGCACATAACTTCGTGCAGGACGTGTGTGGTCAATTTCAACTTTCCACGTCGGCCAAGACCAACGCGACCCCAGAATTAACCCGAACCCGAACCCAAACCCGAACCCTTTGAGAGGCTCGGGGTCGCCAAGAGTGGTCACCCGCCGCGTGTTCTGGTGGCGTTTTTCCCCAAAACCTCCGGGCTGCCGAAAGACCCGCCTCGACCAATCAGACCCGCAACCTGCACAAAATTATGTGCCGGGCCCACCTGCACATATATATAGGGCGAGTACCTGGTATGATTATGCACGTACGTACTCGTATATTACCAGGTATAGGTATGCAAAAGGTAACTTCTTCGCAGGGGTCGACATCGTCGTCGATATCGATGTCATGTTATAGATAGAGAGCTCGAGGAGAGCTAACTCAACGCTTGGCAGGAGGACCTCAGGGACTCACAGAGTGACGGTCTCCTGCCTGTCGCCGACGACGGCAGTGTTGAGAGAGGAAAGCCAGCCTCTCTTCGTCTCTCTCGCCGCACCCCCCCCCCCTCCTCCCCCGCCGCTCCCCCTACCGGCCCCGTCCGTTGCAGCCCTTCTGCTGCTGCTGCCGCCGCTGCTGCTGTCGCTGGCTAAGCCGTGGACAGAGAACGCAAGGAGTACATCCTCGTGTTGCTGCTGTTGCCGCTGCGGCTGTTGATGCTGCTGTTGGTTCTGCTCCTGCTGCTGTTGCTGCTGTTGCTGCTGCTCCTGTTCCTGGCGCTGCTCGTACGGGTACTTCGGTGCTACCGCCGACCCGGAAGCAACACCGACGTCGGTCGCCATTGCCTGCCTGCCGGAGGAGTTCGAGCTTGGCGGGCTAGCCTTCCGTTGACAAACAGCAACCTCTACTGCCGTAGCAGTAGGACTCTCGACTTCTGGCAGCGTCAGTGCTCACGCAGCAGGCAGATCAGCCAACAGTGCGTGCACGCCGACTCTCAAGTCTGTACGTAAGTACACCACGGTGATACCACACTCTGAGTCGTTCAGGCTCGTTGCTCGGAAGTTCTGCGGAAAACGCACCGGGCCCGAAGCTTCCCGGAGACGTGCTATGAAAGATGCTGCTACTACTCAGAAAAGACGCAAGATCCACCCCCACCCGAAGCAGTCGCCGATCCCTCGATGTTCCGTACCACCTGCAGCTGTCACTGCTGTGTGCGTAAGTTGATGTTCCTTTTCTCTCACGTTTACGTGCTGCTCAGAACATCTAGGGTTTATACTTTTTAGTTGTGGATAGCAATGCGGAAGATAGGGGATGCAAATTATGCGGTGGGATTACTGGTGTGTGGGGCTATCGACATGTTACAGCAGCAGCACCTTGCTGTGTACGAGAGCCAGAGACCATCCGGGCTTCGAGCGCGTACCATGGCGGACACTAGCCGCCTTCCTCGGCGTCTGGTCATGTTGTACATGGTCTGCCTGCATGCGTGCCTCCCTTCCCCGTCCGGATCGTTCTTGCAAAGTAGTATTGGCGGCGTTGTTTCGTCTCCTAGGTTGGTGAGCCCACCACGCACTTGCCGTACCCCAACATCGAGATGGCCAGCAGTAGTGGGACCCATGAGAGTCGGGCTACAGGACAGCCAGTCTACAGCTGTCGAGGAAAAAAAGACGGGCGCGCGTCGACTTGAAGACTTGAAAGTGGGTGCTTCGCTCTCGGCAGTTTAATCATTGAATTACGATTGATGTTGATTTTCATTGTTTTGCACCGTTTTCGCATGATGTCCATGTGCGTGCAGCGTCGTCCGTGCTGGCTGACATGCGGACTTCCCCAAGCAGCTCTTGCCCCACAGAGCCCAACAGCTCCTGCCTTGTTTGGTAATCTGTGTTTGTCGCTGTTATGGTGGAGCGAGTGCTGTCGACACGTTCCTGGCATTGCCAGGAGCGAGCCGTTGAGAAGGCTTCATGTTCGACAGCACTCAGTTCATTTTTTACCTCGACGCTCACGATTGGTGCTACATACTGGTACAGTACAGCAGTATACTGGCTGGGTACTGGCGCCTGTTACGAGTAATGTGGATTTTACGCGTTTTCGATCCACTTCCCATCACAACCCGAGGGAAATATGGGTATTGTATGGGTTGGTATCATGGCGGGAGATACCAGAACTCGCCCCGTCGTGCGCAAAGTCCTCGCATTTCCGTCTCTTTCCCCTCTCTCGTTTACTCGTTTATTCATCTGTGAGGCTTTTCGCTGTATGGGGTAGCGTTTTGTGGGACGTACGCAGTTTGCTGTATGTTTTAATATACTGTTTCAATCAATTGGTGCTCTCAGCCAGTAGACTGTAAGTATGCTGCCAGTATGCTTGTACTGGCGGTATATACTTGCGCCAGTACCCAGCCCTGGTACCAAGGTGTATCGGTCTTGCGTCTTGGGGGTTAGGCCATCTCTTATGGGACGTTTTTGAAAACCGAAAACGAAGGATTTTTTCGGGCGGCAAAACCAGACGCCCAGGATTCGGCCGACACCTTCATCATGACCCGAGTTTTTCAGATTTTTTTTGGACAGCAAGTTCTCACCAATAGTCACGAGCGCGAGGAAGACCTGCAGCATGTGGTACACGCAAGAAAGCAACTCCAAGAGATTTTCGCTTCCTCCCTGGACTACAATGGAGTTCGTCTCCCCGGAGCATTTCCGCCCACGCAGAAACATGGTACCGGCGGTCGGGACGAGGGAATCAAGACATGTACGCTTAACGCCAGGAGGGTTGTTGTTGTTTTTCCTCCTCGCTGTCTGCGTTGATCTCGTTCATCAACGTGTATCTCCCAGCCGGCGACTACCCTCCTCGTCCTCGGCGAGACACGTTGTGCTTCCGCTTGGCGAATGACGCCATCGCAACTGCGAGAGTGGCAAGGCCCTCGTAGTCGTCACCATCACTACCCGACCTCATGGGCTCGTGGTGGTGCCTGGGGCGTGCGCTTGTGGGTTGTGGGTATTGGGACACAGCAGCACTGGGCAGACGCGTCATGTGCTGCTGTTTTCGGCATACTTCAGCGCTCGTTGCCTCCTACTGTATGTGGAAACCCAAATCCAGTCGTCATTTTCAGACGTCGATGTTAGCCGACACTGGGCCTCCATTTCAGACTGGAGGTCGAACCGAACACGATGGCCGAAAAAATTGGCCTGAAAATTGAGCAGTTTCGGTTCCATAAATTTGACGTCTGGATTTTAAAACCGAAAACGTACGTTTTCGGTTCTCAAAAAACTTCCGTAAGGCCACTTATTATGCAGTCGGATTGGAAGGATTGAAAAGGGTGGTTTCCGATCGATTCGTTTTTCGACGGGATTTGTCTGGAGACCTTCCTTGTCGTCAGTCGGACAGTCGGATCGAGCTTTTTTGTTTACATATGAGGGCGCGAGGGAGTAAGTAGGGCCGGCGAAAGCAAGTTGGAGACTGCTTCATGTCCTGTTCGCGGGTTCTAGGAGGTCCCTTCAGCTGCGGTGCTGAAGCACACACATAGGTGTCGTGCCTTCCGCGGGCAAGGCGTGCGTTTGGCATCCGAGGATTCATCATGTGATTGTCGTCGCGGCCGAGGCGTTGGAATTCGTCGAAAGTCGCCAAAGTGAGCGAAGTAGCAGCAGCTGTCGGCAAAAAAAGATACCGGTAATCGATACCACGCACTGTTGCCTTATGAGACGGCGATACGCGCTGCTGGAGGGCGGAGAAAATAATGTGCCACACTGACTCGCTGTGAGCAGCAGCAGCAGCAGCAGCACTGCAGTAATAGCCGCCAAGTCATCATCGGGGCTGTTGTTGGCTGCTGTGTGTTGTGTCGTCGTGTGTTTCATGGGGTGGTGAGAGATGCGGTGGGGTTCAATAACTTTTTCGACCGAGAAATCCGGTCCGCACATCATCATCCGGTCGAAAAGGTCAAAAGTTTCGACCGGATGTGCGGATCGGATTGCTCGATCGAAAACGCTTAGATCGAAAAGGCTCTTTTTCGACTGCATAACGGCCGGCCTTAACGATGCGTATTTTGTTTCGGTTTTTCTTGAAAGTTCGGTATTATCTCTAAATCAAACGATGGGTGAATCCTAGCGAGCACGAGGCTTCAGCTTGCTCGCAAATAATCGTCCTTCCGGCACAGAACCGTTACTACCGCAGCAGCGCTCGCGGAAACCATCCGTGTAGTAGTCCCATTGCAGTCGGTCTGACTCGTAGGCAGGTGTCGGTGCCTTAGGGAGTGAAATCCACCACCAACTCGTCGCGCTACAACGCCGAACGCGAAGAGCGCTTGAGCTACTGCCGTCAGCGAGCTCAGTCGGTCGGCCACCTCGGTAAGTCCCTTTGTCACCTCGACCACGAGAGCCCAGAACGCTATTGCGCCTTATGCGTTTGGCCATGACTTGCGAATGACCTTGGGAACGACCCTGGTCAGCCTTGTGCGCTCGCGAGTGGTGGCATAGCTCGAGCGGTGGGGCTGCACGACCCTCCTCACTTTGGACCTAAAAACAAAATATTGGGAATACCTGTAAAACTTCGAGGCGAGTTTTTCCGGGATTGTTTTTTTTCTGGTTTTCCATAAAAAAATCAGGAAAAACCGAAATTTCCGGGGCTTTTCGCGGGTCATGACCCGACCCGCGGATCGGGATCGGGTCATGAGGGTTTCAAAATGTCACGGGTCAGGTCGGGTCGGGTCAAGACGTTTTGAAATCTCGCGGGTCGGGTCAGGTCGGGTCGAGAAGTTTTGAAATCTCGCGGGTCGGGTCAGATCGGGTCAAGAAGTTTTGAAATCTCACGGGTCGGGTCAGGTCGGGTCAAGAGGTTTTCAAATCTCGAAGGTCGGGCCAGGTTGGATCAGGAGGTGTTCAAAATGTCACGGGTCGGGTCGGGTCATGACCAGCGAGATACAGGTCACCCGCGGGTAGGGTCACCATGACTCGCGAGCTGTTTTCGGATGATCCGCGGGTCGGGCCCGCCGATCTGGCCCGCGGATCCGTATTTTTCCAAATTTTCTGCTGCCTGCCGGAGGGCCACTCTCGTGACCCGTGGATCCGGCCCGCGGATCCGGCCCCAGGGTCTGAAATTTTACAATACTCGCCGCTTTCTGCCTAAAGACCTCTCTCTTGCGTGTAGAACAATCATACGAGGCATTAGCGACGAGACATATTATATATTCAAGCACGCGAACCCCAGGTCGGGTGAAGCCGTGGTATATTTGTATTAGTGTTCACATCCATCGAACTACAGTAGTTCCGCTGTTGCCCTCGTTGGTGTGCATGTACTACGCCGCCTTGCAGTCCTTGCCATCGTCTTTCTTGAACGTGCACTGCACGTTTTTACCTTCGGCGAGAGGCGAGAATAACTTCGCAAATAACCAGGCGTAAGATAACAAGACGCTCTCGGGCCGTGCTGTTCAGCGATATTCACCTTGGTGAGTTCAGCTTTTTTGCCGGGAAGGAACCGTGCACTCGTCGAAGCAGCAGCAGCAGCAGCAGGCCCTGGATCCTCGCGGATCGCGGCCCCTGCTGACACCCACCGCCTCAGCTACTCTTGCTGCCAGAGGCAGCGCAGCTGGGCTGCGTGCCGGGGTCGAAGGCTGCACAGCTAGCTCGCTCGCCGGTGCGGAAGCAAAAGCCATCGGTCGGAGCTATCGGGTCAACCCAGGGGTTGGGGTCGACGGGCACGGCAAAGTGCGGATGTGTGTGCCTTGTGATATTTCTCTTTTACTCGTGCACACCACAAAATGCGCAAACAAAGTACGACATTCTAAGAAATGTACAAGGGAGCAAGGACCAACCAACGGACCGAGGTACCAACGATGACATGTTTGACCCACGAGTTTTGGTCGTTGATTCGTGAGATACGTCACGGGTCCAGTCGATCTCACCCGCATGAAACCCGTATCTCACGGGTCAATCGGAATGTGGCGAGTCAGGTTGGGTCGGGTCAGGAGGTGTTGAAAATATCACGGGTCAGGTCGAGTCGGGTCAAGATGACATCAAAGTCTCACGGGTCGGGTCGGGTTGGGTCAACAGTTTTTCAAATCTCGCGGGTCGGGTCGGGTCGGGTCAAGTCAAGAGGTTCTCCAAATCTCGCGGGTCGGCTCGGGTCGGGTCAACGCAGCTCAAAAAATTCGCGGGCAGGTCGGGTCACCTTATCCGACCCGACCCGACCCGACCCGAACCGCGAGGTTTGACCTGACCCGCGAAAAGCTCTGGAAATTTCAGGACAAACCGACCCTATGAAAGCCTGACATGGTCTCCGATCGGAAAAGGGATTTTTCGATCCACGTATCCGACTGCATAAGAATTGGCCAGACCACAGATACGCGTACATGTGTGGAACAGCCAAATAAAATGGCTGCTTCTAAATTACAACGCGGCGTCATACAGATTGGTAACGTACGAATACCGTAAAAAAAAAAACATACGCAGTGTAAACGATCCCTCTGCCCCCACCTTCTTCGCGTTTTCCGCCCGGGCGCTCTCTCCTTGAACATGTGCAGCATCCCGCCCCACTCGACCTTCCAGTCCACAACTATTTGCCCCACATCTGATGCTGTGGCTACGCCGATCGTGTGAGCCTCCTCTCCCAAGCGCCCCCTGGGAAAAATTACTCGTATCATACGCACCAGGTACCAGGTACTGCTGTGTACCTGGTATGATACGTAGGCTGTCAGTGCGCGTTCCGCCTCGGTGCTTGTCAACAGACTTCACATTTTTTTTTTACGGCAGCAGTAGGTAGTACCGTAGCAGCAGTAGTATAAACCGCCAAGCCGCTGCAAAGAAGTTGGTCGGCAGATATATCTTATCAGCGCTCTGTATCCCTCCCTCGCTCTCTCTGTCTTCGCCCGCTCGTACGCGAAGAAGCTGCCCATCATTTGTGCGCACCTTGCACGTGCAACGTCGAAGCCTGTGGGCACCGTACTGATGCGAGTAGACTCGTCAATTCGAAGACCTCCGCACTTTATTAATAATCGAGAAATGTCAAAATTCACAGCAGCAGTAGCACGAGAATACTCGTAATGGTTGCCTGCTAGCTTGCCAGCCTGCCTGCCTGCTGCCTGCCTGACGTGTGCTCCCCCCAGATCCAAACCCAACCAGACACCCAAAAAATCCATGGGATGGACACCTTTCGAGTCGACTCCAGCGCCAACATACAGGTGGTCAGTCCCTAGAAACATGAAGCCTGAGGAGGAAGGGGTGTCATCGATCGCTGCTAGGCGTCCACCGCCATAATGTCTTGATCGTCAGCCAGATCCCATTAAGTCAGCTCGTGGTGTGGTGCGCAGTGCGCGCCGGCGCAGCGCACGTTGATCCTATACGCCCCCTATACCCTCTCCCGAACTGCCTTCGAAATGTATATAAAACCTCTAATTCCCTCGAATGTCAATCACAGAGTTCACTCAACCGTGCGTGGTTAGCGCTGCCATCATGCGATCATGCGTGGTAGCTGCGTTCTTCTATGCAAACGCGGTGGATTCGTTTCACGTCAGCAGCTTCGGCAGGCAGCCAGACTTTCGCAGGTGCGGAGATGCGTCGAAAAGGCTGTCGTTCTGCTCTCACAGGATTTTCTGGCTCATGTTGGCTGAAGTGGTAGTAGTCGAATCCCCACGTGGCAAACCAAAACTTCTTCTGCTTGCCGTGTTCTGCCCGTCCGTCATGTCGCATGAGTGTGGCGCACTGAGTGTTCCCCTTCCCCTTCGTGACCAAAGCGGTGTCCTTGCTCTGAGTAGCGTTCATGGCAATGCAATTGATGCAGTTGTGCACGACCACGCTCCTCTTCTCACTGCTGTCTGCCAGTCGTATGGGTAGGTCAGGTAGGTAATTCTGACTGAACGCACAAGTCTCTCTTCAAGACAAACGTAGTAAACGTGCTACGAGTACTCGTATGTCAGTCATGTTTGTTGGTGAGGCAGTCATGATGAATCGACGGGACGAACCGCGCGGCTTCTCTCCCTGCCCCTTTTCCCTCTGTTCTGCTAAATGGCGTTGCTGCTGTAGGGCGCGTGTGGCGGGGGCGTCGCACTCCTCGGGCGGCGTCGGCGTGTGCATGGCGGCGCCAAGCTTGCCGGACGCCGAGAGTTTGCGGAACAAGGCGGTTAGCGCAGCGGCCGCCTTGATGATCGCGTTCTCCCCTTTGCAGGCCTTGGCGGCTGAGACAGAAGCCGTGCGGGACTTGTCCCCCGCCGAGATGCTGGTGCAGAAGACGACCGACTCGCAGGTCAGTTGGTGTAGACAACGGCAGTACTTGACCAGGAAGGGAGGAGCAAGGCTCGGGGGGGCTGGCACTGACTCAGTGACCGATAAACGTTCTGTTTTACGTAGCTCCCGTCACCTGGTACCTGGTACATACCATCTACATGCCATCCCTACCGGTATGAAAGAGTACGTCGCACTCGTACTGCTGCCGAGAAGCTCTACACTCGTACCTGGCTTTCGTACTTCGTTTATATAAATACTACTACAAGCAGTAAATAAAAATATCGTATGTACGAGTCGGAGTAGCAGCTGATAAATAGGAGAGGAAGAAACATGACCCCAGTCTGGTCCCCTTCGGAGCTCTTTAGTTTGTATCATAAACTCAAACTTGGCGGTGCTTAGCGATGAGTGCGAACCTCCGAAGTTGGATGGAATGTTGAGTGCTGAGTGTCAATAGGGTACGGTATTGGCTGGGCGACGGTGCTGAAGCAGGAGGCGAATATGCAAACACAAGTTCCACTCACACGAGTGTTTAGCTACGCCGCCGACCGATGAGCGGAGCATTTCATGTTGATAGGCTGACGGCTCTACAGCTACAGCAGTAAAACCAGGTGCAGAGTGCAGAAGTCTCCATTTTGCCGCGCAGCATCGCGAAACAGATCAGCTCACCGTAGCTCGAGCTAGCTCTTTTCGAGGGTAGCTCATCGGTGAGCTACGTGAGCTACATGAGCT
>JAYJME010005056.1:0-10408 GCA_036873775.1 Costaria costata
TCAGCACGGACAATGGGTGCGCTGGATGTCGACGAGTAGAAGAACGGTTTAATGTGAAGAACACACACACACACTCTGCACATAAACCATGTCCCAGCGGGTATTGTTGTCTCTTGTCTTGTACTGGTATAATAGCTGGTACCGTAGTTCGTGACCACATAGCTTGTACGTCTACAAGTAGGGGATGGAGGATGAGTACGGACACTGACTGCTGCTGTGTTTGCGGCGCTGGATGTCAATAGGCTGGAAAGAACGAAGAACACAACACCCACACACACGACATCCGTAGTCAAGAGACTACCTATCATGCACAGAGTAGAACACAAAAACACCGGCATGTCAGCATCGCGAAAGACACTACTCGCATGCTGCGCACCGGTATGTCTTTCTCTACTTTGGGGGCTGCTTATACTTGCAAGATTGCAGACCACTGATGGCATGCTGACATGTTGACTGGTTCGCGCCTTCCCTCGAATTACGCACGATGTTCCTGCGGAGCCACTCACCACATGGGTAGGCTTCAACCTGCGCAAAAGCAGTAACGGCTTGACCATGCCGTCTGCCTCCATGGGATAGGGTTCCATGAGCGCCTTCTTTCTACCATCCCTGAAGTACGCTGCTGGAGCTCGGCCGTAGAGGACGCAGGCCACAGTCGACTCATCCACAGCGTAGTTGTGCACTTGGACGGATCGTTCCGGGTAGGCCGATTTTAAGGTCCGCTCGGTCTGGGCACGAACATCATCTGCCGGGTTCTCGAGCCAGTAATGGTCGTCTAGCACGCTATCTCCTACAAGCGCGATTTTAAGGTCCGGCGACTGCTGCATCGTGTAGCAAAGCTCACAGCAACCGCCCTTCCTTGTTGCTGCGCTCGTAGTCCTACAACAGAATAAACTGCCAGCGCGAGCCCCCACTCTCAGCTCTCCACCATCCACCAGAATTTAAAACGAAGAGTTTCGAATCGACCAAAATTGAAACTATTATTATTTATCGCTGGTCTGGTCTGGTCTCCTGCTTCTGTTCGTCTTGGGCCGCGAGCCGCGAGACGCGAGATAAACCTCCAGTTGACGCCTGACTATTAATAGTACGATCGTTCGTTCAAAATTACGGTCGATGGCTTCCCCGCACGACGAGCAAGTTAACAGCTTGGCGAAAATAGAAGCCGGTGCAATACCAGAAGTGGTCACCTGTCACCTGTCACCTGGAGTCTGGCCCGCCTCTCCCATCCGGGCTCCACTTCGGCCAGCAAAACTGCAAAGCAGCAAAACTAGGACCAGCAACCAGCAACGAGGAAAACCCGACAGTCCCGCCTGGAATCACGCCGCATCCTATTTTATTGGATTATAGACTGCCTGCACTAGACTCTAGATAGACGCACGCACAACAGCACACACAACACACAACAGAATAACCTGTCCGAGCAACACCAGAGAGAGAAGGTGAAAGATGCTGCTCGGACGAAGGAATGCCACGAACGCCAACCCCAGGTGCTGTGCGGGGACGCTCCTTCTGCTGCTGCTGTCAATAGCTCTACGACTGGAGGGTTGTTGTGCTTTCCCGGTGAGCGGCGGCGTTCTAGGTTCCGGGTCGCCGCGATATAAGCTTTTTACAGCGAGATACCCTCTTGACAATGGTCCTCCGCAGCTGCGCGTTCACTACGCCGTCATCGTGGAAAGCGTCAGCAGCACAGCGAAATCGCGTGTACTGCCCAAGAAGCACGAGAAGGGGGACGGCGAGCGCTTGGTTCTTTTCGATTTCTTGCCTAAAGAGCCTACAGCGTTGTCTACCACCTCGCGACTGCTAACAGGCAGGGACGTGGAAGGGAACCTGAGGGAGCGCGAGCTTCGATTTTTGCCGCCGGGGTCTGTATGCGTTGGAGAAAGTGAATCCAGTTTGGACGAAATGCGAGAGTTTGTGAGGGGGTACCCCGATCGCTTATCGCTTGCCTCGAACAATTGCTACTCCTTCGTGGACGCCTTCGTAGAAGTTCATGCACGGAAGCCTCCTCGAAACGGTGGTGAAGCTTGAAGTTTATACTTATAAATGACACCCTTTCGTGTATTATTGTCATAATTACGATGATATTGGTGGCGGTGGGCTCGTATACTATTAATAGAGCTCGAAATGTTGTTTTTTTACCAAGTTTCGAACCGTTTTAAAGTTTTCGACGCCGGACAACAAACGGCATTTCGGGTGGAAATTCGCCGCCAGTTGTTTTCTCGTGGTGTCTTGTCATCCCACTCGCGGGGAGCTGTAATAATAGAGTTATGTGGTTTATGTGAATATCTCCCGGTACCGCCGCATTCTCGGCGAGTACACGCCGGTCGACTCTCCGATTCACGACGGCGTGGTCGAGCGCCGAATTGCCATGGTTCTGGAGGCCACGATGGCGTCCTGCCTTAAGGCCACTGCCGCCGACAGGGCCTCTCTGGGCGGAAGCGTGTGTACACGCGAGCGACGCCATCAACATGTCAGCGAGGGTAGGGGACAAGCCGGACATGCTATCCCCCTGCTAGAAGTTCTGCGGTAGAGCCCCGTTCCCACGGCTCCCCCCATTTTTGAAGCATGGTTCCCACCACGTGAGGCGGACGCTGAAGTCCGAGCCGAAGGCGCAGACGTGCTTCTTCCTGAACAGCGGCAGCAACCACCTGAGGGAGTGCTGTAAAGTCCTGCTTGTGCCCGGCCGCAGGTCGTACACCCGGGACGTCACTTGGGAGCACCCGAGGGAGGCGTTCGTTGGGCTGCTGCCTGCGGCATGGGGCGGGGGTTCCCCGCCGCCGCCGCACCACCACCGCCGGAGGTGCCAGCATCCCCGGGAGACCAGGAGGTACGGTGCGCGCTACCGCAGCCGCCGTCATCACCGTCACCGCCGCCGAAGCCGTCGCCGTCGCAGTCGTCGCCGTCGCCGTCGCAGCCGCCGCCGCCGCCGTCGTCGTCGCAACCGCTGCCGCCGCAGCAGCAACAGCCGATACCGTTGCCGAGGCAGCATGTTTCACAGCTGGCCTCCCGAGAACTGGGCGATTCCATATCGGGCCCGGTCAATGACGAGCTGCAGCAACGGGGGCGTACGATGGGCGAGCCGGCCTGCAATCAAGAGATACGGGGAACGGGTAGATGCCTGAACATGGCGATCTGCATCAGCAAGGGCGTACGAGGGGTGAGACCGCGCGCAATAAGGGGGGATGGGACATGGGCTGCTGACGTTGATGGCGGCGCGGGAGGGCATCGGCTACGTACTCTGTTCTACCAAGCTCCTCCGCATGAAGACCCCCCACTTCCCACGCGCCCGGTGAGATTGCTTTGGACGCCAAACTCGTACGCCGAAGCGTGCGCGGATGAGTACTCTGGTATTTGGCGCCAGGCAATGGCGAAGGATACGCTCGACTGGAGGCTCGCGGGGACTTTCAGGGCGACGTAGCAACCAAGCGACCTGGGCGTTTTTTCGGCGTAATGGTTATTCGCCTGGAAGTCGAACGAGTATGGCAATGTGGCGAGGGGTTTCAAACAGCGTGAGATAATTGATTTATTTGAGACTTTTGCTCCGACACCTGCGGCGTCTTGCTTTCGCTTGTTGGGTGCCGTTGCCTGCGAGTTGGATTTAGACTTGTGCCCTTTCGATGCCGAATAGGCCTTCGTTCAGTCGACCCTTGAGGAAGATGTTTTCATGCTGTGCCTTAGGGTTGTGGAGGGGTGTCTGGCAAGGTAGTACGCTTGAACCGCGGCCTTTATGGTTTGGGAAGCAAGCGTCGTGATGGTGGCACAATCATTTGGTAATGCACATGAAGAGTCTTGGTTTTGAGCAGAGTCCCGCCGATGCGTTTGTCATGCGTTTGATCGAGTCTGGAGCTGTATCCATTGTAGTAACAGCAGTGCATGTGGACGATGTTTTCGCAGTGGGATGGAAGGCTAGGTGCGATCAGTTTTGCGAAGACCTGAATCGCCTTTTACCGATCAACAATCTAGGAGAGTTGAAGTGGTATGCAGGATGCCGTTTTTCTAGGGATTTGGGTGCCGGTACTTTGACGATCTCGCAGCAAACTTTCGCTTCAACACACACAACTGCGAAGTTCGGCGTTAGTTCAGGTAGAAGCAACCCGCTTCCAAAAGGTCTGATCCTCGATGAGTGCGATGAGACTGAACCTGAGGGCGACTGGCCTTTCCGAACGAGCTGGTGGGGTGCTTGGTGTGACTTGCGAACCAAACACGACCGGATATTGCGAACGCGCTTAGAGCGGTAGCTAGATACACGAACGCACCGAGGGAAGTACGCTGGAGGACTGCGGTTGGTATTTTGGAGTAGGTTTTTTCTACAATTGATCTTGGTATTACATTTAAGAGGGGCAGTGGAATTGAGCTGTTGCGTATGCGGACGCCAACTATGCCAGCAAAGCCACTGATAGGAGTTAGTAGGTCGGTTTCTGGGGGGGGGGGTGATGTGCGCGGGGGTATGCGTGTGCTGGTTTTCAAGGACTCAGAAGTGCGTTACACTTTCGACCACCGAAGAACGTAGCACTGGCAGACATTATCAGGGAGGCTAGGTTTTTGCGGTACGTGTGGAGTTGTATTTTCCCGGGTTTTGATGCGAGGTGCATCACGGTTTTCGAGGATAATGAGGGGGCAAGGCACTTGGCGCCAAACCCAGTACGCACGTCTAATTCGAAGCACATCGACGTACGACACCATTTTTTTAGAGAGCTTGTATACCGGGGGGAGTTTGCAATTACCCATGTGCCGTTCGAGGAGCAGCATGCAGACTTCTTGACGAAGCCACCCACAAACGAGGAGTTTTGCTTTCATCGGGATTTTTTATGAGAGGATTTATGTCTTGATTGCAGAATCTGGATTTTCGTTGTTGCGATTTCGGATTTCGCATTTTCGATTTGATTGTGGACTTTGGATTTGCTGTTTTTGCTGTTTGGGATTTTTCTCATTTTCGATTTTTGATTTCGCATTTTAGATTTTGAAGTTTGGTTCTGAATTACAGTTCCTGGATTTTAGTTGTTGGAGTGATTTTCAGTGGTGCTGCAATCTTTATTTCCGTCACAACAGCAGTGCAGGGAGGATAGTGATTGTTTTTAATACTATTTTTTCTACCTCAAAAAACTATCCCACGCTATTTCCACGTAGTTTTGTCCCCAAAAACCGTTTCCGGCTCTAAAGGGGCTACGCAGGGTGTGCGTCCAACTCGTGTGTAGAAAAGAGGAAATGTTTCCGGCGTGTGACATGCGCATGGATATCATACGACAGCGACGGGGTGCGCGAGCAGGCAGACCGACGACGTATCGTGACGGAAGGCCGAGCTACCTTGGCAAAGGCGGCGCTCATCGCGTGGCGTATTGTACACAGTTGGGTTTTATTTGAGGTCGAGCGAGCGTAGAATGTCGACGATCGTCGAGCAACGGGAGATACGAACGAGTTCTCTATTATTTGACTCGCCGCGTTTTCGTCCATTCGGTCGGTACCATTTTGAATTGAGAATTGCCTTTCCGATGAGAATGCTGATCGATAATGTACTTTCTTGTTTTTTAAGAGACGTATTCCCTCACGAGTCAGAACTTAACCCAGAATATGTAAGTATTGACGGTAGGTATCGATTCCACTATAAACAAAGCCAAAATCATACTTGACAGGGTCGTGAAATAGAAAATATTAGAATGCTTGGTATTTCGGGGGGAGGTGCCTCTCCCATAAATACAGATTTCTTGGAGGATCGATATCTCGAGACTGCCATTCCTGATTTTTATTTCTATTGGCGGGAACGATAGCTGTCACAAAATACTTTAATTTATAGTTTACATCTTGACTGCGAGGGAAATACTTCGTGCATCTCTTGAAACCAAAAAAAAATGTTCATTATCATGGGGAAGGCACTTCTCAATTAAGAAAACTGGCTGTTACTGGGTGCCCGCAGTTTTCCTTTTGGTCAATGTTAAGGTATTAGTCTGTTGGACTACTGGTAAAAGGTTAACCAATCGCCTAGGCAAACTAAGCCTTATAACACTCTCCCCTCCTAGAACAGCGGGGTATACAGGTCGGCCGGATATACGGACGGACCTGCCCAAACCACCAGGCGATTCCTATCTTTTTGGGGGATCCAGAAGTATTTTCAGGTTCCACTTGAGGAAGTTCCACTTTTTCTTAAAAAAGGCTTATTATTGTGGGCACGGTGAGCCTCGAACTCACGACCTCAAAACCCATGGTCTGCCATCGACGCCATTTGTTAAGGTATTAGTCTGTTGGACTACTGGTAAAAGGTTAACCAATCGCCTAGCCAAACTAAGCCTTATAACATCAACTTACTGCGGGAAGGAATGCAGCTGAGGCGTAGAGGGATGAGCTGAGGTTTCGGGTGAATGGAAGCAGTGGTATATATAGCGACCGGCGAGTCGCATCTTGCCTGCGAGGGAATGGGAGGGTAGGGGCGTGGTGTAGGGAAATATTTCCATCCGGGTTTGTTTCTGGCAATCCTGATACTGGTGTACGAGCATGTCCTTGGACGCATGCTGTCGGTTGCGACACTTCTTGGAATTTTACTGTGACGGCTCAAAAATAGTCATCTTATCGCCGAGAGCGTCATGAGTGGGGTGTCACACACAGCGAGGATTCCCCAAATACAAATTAGTCGTTGGAGGGAGGTGCGTTGAAAACAGGAGCGAGGGGGGGCGGTCGGCACCTTTTCTTCGTGGTTGTGCAGTATGCTTCTTACAGGTTGGCGAAAGGCGTTGCCAGCACCTCGCCCGACTTATGGGTCGGTTTTCTGTCCGCGATGTTATGCTTGCAGGGCTTCGTAACTTGATTTCACCTTTCAGCGCCTCCAGTATTTTCATGTGTCAACATCGCCGGCTGAGGGTCAGTCGAGGTTGGTTTTCCGGCCGTTTGTCCTGAAGGAAACCCAAACTCGGGCTGACAGCAGAGTAGGTATCGTTTCTTCTTTCCGCTGACCAGTCCCGTATCGGGCTACGTATAGCCTGCATATGTTTTCATGCTTATTTTTTATCACGCAAACCAGCGGGGATGGATGAGCCGTTCACAGAATGTCATGCTGGAGTACGTACGTAACTACACGGCATACTGTAAGCGATTAGACTATTGACAGCTCGACAGGTAAAACGGGCCTTTGCCACGTGACGTAGGTGACTTTGACGGTCAGATCACTGAAGAGCAAGGTTAGCCTCCACCAGACGCTCGTTTTCTACACATCAGTTCGAGCGGGAGTGGGGATTGCCACATTGAAGGCATATTTTCACACGATGGAGTTTTGGTTCCCTCCTGTCGGTTCGCTGAGGTTATCAGCGCTTTCTTCTGCGCATTTCTGCAGTCCTGCTGCTGTTTTTTCGAGTTGGTTTGTTGCTCGAACGGGGAAACCATCTCGTCTTCTGGTATATACAGAGCCTGTTGTACGTTGCTTGTTCGTGTGAGCGCTTTACTTGTTCACACGGCAGAGACAGCGGCCCGGCTGCCATGCCACAACTCCCTGGCTATATATGGTGTGGGGTTGTGCACCATGCGCTACACCCCCCCGAAAAAAAACTCATTTGTACCCAACGCCTATGTTTAGGAGTTAGGCTAATGCCACACCAGGCCACACAGGCTGGCGGTGCGCGTTTCCGTTAATGCATGGTAGAGCATGTGATACACACATAACGCACAGCACGAATCAAAAATTAAACAGAAGCATCGCGATGGATGCCTGGTGCGTATTGCCGCTACCATCGAGTATTGTAGCCCTGCAATTGCAGAGGCGAGCGAACTGATGACTAACAAGCACTCGCATTCGCGCCACAGTCAGTGGAAATAAATCCTCGCAATGCAAGCATCCAGAGAAGAATTTTTGAAGAAGGTAAAGGGAAAATCGTTTGTGTTATGGCAGGTAAAATAGCACGATAACCAACATCGGCGCCCGCTACCGATGTCAGTGTCAAAAATCTCAAGAATGCACCTCACAAAATGAGGCATACGGTGCAGCGGCACATCTCCAATGGAGGCGCCAGGCCAACCAACACAGGACACGAAATACAAGGTTTACCCGAGCAACAGCCGTCAAATATCAACGACCGCCCCCACAAAACAGTGAAGTTTCATCTCTTCAGAGTCCATTCGCGCTCCAAGCGAAAGCATGGCCACCTACGAGTGCAACGTGACCCAGACGGCTCTCCGTGGCGTGGAAGGATTCAAATGCAACCGCTCACATTCCCACTTCCTCAGGGGTATTAGTGGAGAGCGTTACTGCGTGGACAATTTTCATCTCCTCGGCAATGAGGCCGTACACAGATCGGTGCCGTTTGAGCAGCGGCAAGCCTTCGAACGATTTGCTCACGACGCTGATCATGAACTTCGACTCCTCTCCGCCCGACTCGTCCTCGATCGCTAACTTCACCGGCTCTAATTGTTGCAACCTGTACGGTAAAATGCGATCGTTTTAAGCAAGATTTGAGTACAAGTGTGTATTCGGTGGGTAGGCGTTCAATATGTCAAAGTCTCATACCACCATTACTAGAATGCTACAAATACACCTCGCTTGAAGTTATGATAGCACCCACCGGCTACGTCACTCCACCGGAACACTATGAATACAACTTTTTAGTGCCAACTTTTCACAAATGGGGGTGCAGTTGGTTCTTCCAGCAACACAATGCATTGGAATCGATCGGATTGCGCATTGCAACATCATATATCTCAACGAACTTGACCTTAAACGGTTTCGAACCGACGATTTCGAACTGAAAACAATCGCATACCTGACAACTGGTATTAACAGTACGGGCCCTGCCTGTCTACAACCCATCTGGGTAACTACAAGCGCCCGAGGCGATGGATTATAACGACTAACACACAAGACGAAACGCAGGTCTTGAGCCATACATAAGCTCCATATTCATATGGTGTCGGCATTTACGTGGTGGCAACTGGCGAGAGGGTGGTCTAACTGAAGAAAAATATTAACTTACTTTTCGACAATTCGTGCCGCCATCGTCCCGCCCTCCTGCTGCTTCTCCTCCTCGACTTCAGCTGGCATCGCTTGCTCCATTGCTGCGCGAAGGGCAGGCTCGCCGCCCAGAGAAAGCGCCTTTGCTTTCATTGTTCGCAGCATATTGATGAAGCCGTTGTTGCGCCTACCACAAAATACGCAGAGAGTCGATGCGGAGCCTTGTGTCGGAAACCAGGCTAACAAAAACATGTTTCAAACCACAATCGAACGCTCATCGGGCGCATTGGAGACATTTGTTTGGGTGAAACGTAACATCAGCCGCCGATAGGCAATTGACTGACAGAAGGGTTTTCAGCGGTTCGCCCGTACCAAAACACTACCAAAAATGGAACATACTATTATACGTAGGCAGGGATTTCTGGGATAGAATACAGGGTCGACAGAAAAAAGTGGGGTACCTACGACATATTCTATACGTGTACTTGGAAGAGCCTGGCACGGTTTCCTATTACTTCTAATAGTTTCCTCTCGCAGGGACCCGAAAATTCGCCCCCCTGGTGTAGATGAGATGCGAATTAAACAGAAAAGAAGTGCCGGACTACTGCTGCAGTAGTAGTGGGCCCACGTAGCAGATGTGTACCACAACCGATCCAGAGTCACAAATCGGTGAAATAGCAGCAGGGACTGATGCACTGCCCCAGCGGGCGGGGCCCGGAAATATATGACAACAACGTGGCACCGCGCATCGCGCAGAGAGACCTTCGAACTGCATGTTGCGTTCCGTCCTCGTTGATTTCCGCGCTCAGTAACGGGGTGCAGCGACGCATGCAATCAACCTTGGGATGTCGTCGTATGTCTACTGTAGGCACAAATTAGCCTAGCCCGTTGCTACATTGGCAATTCAATTAGTGGGCTTCCAACAGAACAAAAACGCTACGGTAATACACGCGTAATGCACGTGTCGGCGGCCGGCCCTCGCTGCAACGTACCCTGCTGTGAGGCTGGCGTGAAGACCCGCCACCTTAATGAACTCCGGCTTGACGGTCTGGATCGACTCGGGGGTATTGCCGGACAGTCCCATGGAAAGAAGCCCTGCAAGGCCCTTGGTGATCATCGCGTCCGAATCTGTCTGGAAGTAGACGAGGCCGTCGTCCTTCACCTCTGCCGCCACGTACACCGTGGAGAGGCACCTGATCAGCGAATGGGTGGGGACAAGGCATTGGCTCGATGAAAGGCAATAGACTGGCCGTACTTGTCCTGCAAACAGACGCGGGGTACACATCGTAGATGCCTCGTACGAATACTCCGGTAAACGCTCTAAAGCGTACTGACTGCTGTACTGCTATCATACGGTTCGATTATTTGCCCTTCTTTGCTTCCGTTTTTAGAAGGGTTTCGTATTAAGTACAAGGGGGGCTTCGCCGCGGCGGGCTGGCGCCCGCCTTGGCTCCGCGCATGCCCGTAATATCGAGGCCGTAAATG
>JAYJME010005057.1:0-10408 GCA_036873775.1 Costaria costata
GAGTGTCAATCAGTTTTCACACTGATTAGAACAGATACTACACATGATCTTAGCCAAAAGGCCGAGAAGGTATGCTTGAACGTTACTCGCAGTTTCAGATATATATAGCCTGCGGGCTGTCAGACGAAGATGCAGACTGCGTGAAACATCTTCGATATCCCTTCTGCTTATGTTTATTGTCATCCTGTCCACCTGCTATATTTTATTTGTCCTTAGACTTCTTCTCCAGCTCCCTCCCGCCGCAACTCAGATCCAGGGTCACAAAGCGGTCACAAAGCGGGTCACAAAGCGGGCACTCCTCCCCCCCCTTCACTACGGTTCGTGCGTTCAATTTTACATTTTATCGCGAGAAGACTTCGGCATTTTCTCCTCGTGTCGACTCGCGTCGAAGTATACCTGCTGTAATAATATTATCGATAACTTACCCGGCGGTCCTTATATTTTGACGTTGTGATCGTGCGTACGTAAGTAAGGATTTTATGGAACCATATAATAATATGATAAGGTATTAGGCTACGAGTACGAAGTGTGTTGGGCTATACTATTAATAGTAAAAGGTTGACCGTGAGCCTACGACGTCGTACTCAAACTAAGCCTTATAACACCCCCCCCCCTTTTGAACAACGGGGTCCTTGATTTCCGTATGGGGCCGTACTGGTACGTGCCTAGTCAGAAGTTTTCTTATTATCTCTGGGGACCCAGGGAGAGTGTTTATGAGATTACTGACGTGAGATAATTCACTTCGTTTTGATGGTGGGCGTGAGATGCGAACTCACGTCCAGCAGCTCAAGTCCTTTCGACGACACCGTATTGCTAAAATCTTTGCAGCCGCCTCTTCGTTTTGGGGACAAAGTACTTGGAATTAGTGCTGGAAAAAAGCTGAAGCAGTAAGTCTGTTGGGTTACTGGTAAAAGGTTAAAACCGCTGCTCCTACTACCCAAACTAAGCCTAAGCCTTATAACACAAACAACCGGGAAGCGTGATCTCGCCAACGGTGCTCTAGGGGAGCAATGTGCAACACGAGCAATCGGGCGTGTTGTGCAACACACCCCTTGCAGTGTGGTTCCAGCACTAAACGTATTACCCCCTAACCCCTAACAGATGTTGAAATTACGGTTTCATATTTTCTAGCACAAACCCAAAACCGTTTTCAGCATTTCTTGTTTTACCGGTAGTTTTTATGTGCCGCGAGAACCGCGTCTCTCACGTATGATATATGAGTAGACAGTGGGAGAGTACCGCCAGTTAGTCCCACGAAGAAGGCATGCGGGCTCGCGTGCGTACGGACGACGGCGAGCACTCGGAATGGTTTTACGTCACGCAGGGGCTGCGACAAGGCTGCATGGTATCGCTGTTACTGTTCAGCATGTTCTTCGCTGCTGCCGTACACGCCGCTCTGGTACGCTTCAGCGAGGACGAAGACATCGTAAGGGATTTGGTTCACCTCGAGGAGGATGTGTCGCGGTCGGAAACGAGGAGTCGTTGGCATGCGTGCGACGGGCCGTGTGGGGCATGTTATACGCAGACGACGCAGGCATGGTCTCCAAGTCGGCGGTGGGCCTCGCTAAAATGATGACAGTAAATGTGACCCGCCTAACGGTATCGGAAAAGAAGACGAAGACGATGCTTCTACGAACACGGACCAGAGACATCCTAGGTCCCACCTCTCGTCATCGAAGCAGCAGGCCAGAGGTATAGACAGACGATCCAATTATTATACCTGGGTGGAGTTATCCACGAAAGCGTTGACCTATCGCTCGAATCAACCTACGGATCCATCCCATGTGGGCATACCTCAAGCGGTTCGGCCCGGAGTTGTATGATATGACGACCGTCCTGCTGAGTTTGAAAGTGTCGGTATAGTGAAGGCCGACGTGATTGAGACCCTGCTGTACGAGTGTGTGGTGTCGACTTTAAGCGCGAAATATTTCGCCAAGCGCTGAACGACGCACCACCAAGTCCTCCTGCGAGTCAATGGCTTCCAGCGCCGACAACGACCACACCACCCTCTCCTACGCGAAGGTCTTCAAGAAGACACGATGCGAGAGCATCGAAATGTCCATCCGTGAACGGAGGTTCTTCTTTGCGGGGGCCGTGGCGAGGCAAAACAAGGGGCAAATACCCAATCGGTTGGTGTTCCCGACGATGACCGGTGGGGAGAGCCCGGAACCAGGCGGACAATCGAAAACCTGGCACAAATGCCTGACTGACGACCTAAAAGTGTTTCAAACCACACAAGGGCTCACGGAACACTCCTCGTTGGTGTTTGGAGTTGAGATCGCGCTGTGGGCCACCGCAGCAAAGAAGGTGGGCAACTGGTACCTGGGGGTCCTCGAAGCAGCCGAACAGTTCATGGTCAGGTGGCACGAGGAGGAGGCGGAGAAGGGAAGGCAGCGCCAAGCATCCGTCTGGGTAGCCCCCAAGGGAAAGGGTACGGGGAGGGCAACGCTATAGGGAAGCTGCGGTTGAAGAAAGAAGGAAGGAGACGGCAGACAGGGTAGCAAGGTACTAGGCCGACCAGTAAGTAGAACCTGCAAACTGCTGTTTTGAATTTGATTTTGCATTTGTTTGGTTTTGTCTTGTCTTGTCTTGTCTTGTCTTGATTGTTGAAAATACCCAACACTACATAGTCAGCATATACACAACAAAGGTTTCTGAACGGTAACCTTGCTGGAAGGTTGTGACTTATGGCGTTTCTCATTATGCACCAAGCTTCGGATCGGCCCCGTTGCTTATCTTGAGTTGGCGTCGATTACTTAGATTAGACTGAACGCATAGTATACATACCAAGTACGTGTGATTGCGCCCCAGGGTGGCCCCGAGCGCAAACTGCGCAATCACTACAATCTCACTGGGCGTTATAGGTTTATCACGCACTGGTGTTGCTGTTCTGGTGGTATTTTCTGTGTTCCTCGTCGTAAAAATATAAACAAAACGCGCATGGCGAGCTTTTGAGCTTTTCAGTTTCGTTCTTTACAATGGAACACACAAAATTACGAGCAACTGGCATTATTCATCAATAGTCTAACTACTACTTTAGCAGCTTTATCGTCTTTCCCCCATGACTACTGCATGCATTTCACAAAGCAAAAGTCCATCAAGATCTTCGACCCCATTATGAGCTCTTTTACAACAGCACACGAGTGTTATATGGAACAAAAAACTACTTGCAGTTAGAGTTGGACCATTTTTGGAGTAGGGGAACCTTTTGTTCATCTGAACAAGGAGTGTACATCGTCTCGCTGTGTGAGAAACTCGGATTGCTTGCTTGCTCTGCTCCGCGAAGCTCAAGTATCAGGCATGCACAACATTTTCATAATACGAGTAGTATTACGTAGTCTATTAGACTTTGCAGGTAGTGGGCGCTATTTATATACACCCCTGACAGTTCGACCCAACGACAAACCAACCAACAAGCTTACGAAAAAACATGCAATCGACGAAATTGGACATGCCGTGCATGCTTACCCCACATCCACCGACGTCGCAAAACATACGTCCCCGTGCTTCACAGACAGACCCGACGGGATGGCCAACCACCCAACCACAGTAAAGAACAGCGTGGTGGCATGTGAGATAGCCTCCCCCCTCTCCCCTCCTCCTCCTCCCCCCCGGTCCCACTCACCAAGTGCTGCGTGCGGCCTCTCTCCTTCACCAGATCCTGCTCGATTGCACGCCTTTTCTGCTGGCTCTCTTCCAGCTCTGCCGTTCGAGCTTTCATGTCCGCGCCAAGAGCATCCATTTGCACCAGCCTGGAGTTCGCATTGCTCAAGGCGTTCCTGAGTGCCAGGGCCTCCTCCTGGCACTCCTTGATTTCGCGTCCGCGAGACACGACGTTGGCCTCGAGGGTTTCCATCTCGGCCAGGCGGGACTCCACGGCGGACAGTGCGCTTTGCAGCGTCAGGGTTTCCTCTTCCGTGTGCCTGCTGGGGGGAGGACGTCGTGTTGCCCGCGGCCGACGTCAGCTTGGGGTCGGGCGAGTGATGACCATGAGTATGTACCGCAACCGCCCACAACCAGCAAACACTTTAGTCTGAAGATACAGCAGAAATATACCTGGTAATAAAACACACCAGTACAATATACCTGGTATACTATCCCAGTTACCGGTATTACACCAGAGGGTATAAAATAAGACGTAACATGAGAAAAATACGCTAAGAGTGACTAGAAATGTCTGGAAGATAAAGCCTAACATACCTAAGATATACCTGGTATGTTGATATAGATATTCGTAGACAGTAGACAGTTATCTCCAATTTCTAGGGCTGTGAGTTGGCTGGACTTCCCGGCTAGTTATTAGTTGGCTGGCAAAGCTAACCAACTAACTGACTTTAGTTGAGTAGTCGGCTGGCGCTATTTTGCCTCATGTTTTGCTTGGCACCGGCGAGGCGGTCCCAAGTCGGCCGCCCCTTGGTCAATTGCCATTTTTTTAGACTTCGAACCCCCAGAGCACGCGCGACGGATCTCGACCGGGGCCTACACTTCAGTCGTGTGTACACGCGGGACCCCTGCGTGTCCCGTCGTCGAGAGCACGAGAAACGGCCCGCGGCCGGACGAGAAACAAATGCCGAAGTCCACAAAAAGTCAATTAGGTACTATGTAATATATGTAGTGCGTTGTGTGTCGAGCCTATATAGCTGCGTCTCAAAGGTGGAGTTACGTCAACGCAGAACGTCTCCTTCAGAGGGCGTCGGTAGGACATGTGCCCTCTGAGGGAACAGAAGGGAGAGAAGAGACGGGCTTCGGGGTCGGGTAGACGCGAGCTAGAGCTTAGGCTTGGCGAGAGGTTACTCTTGCTTCCGTTGACCAAGGCGGGGCAGGGCGGGGAGAGGATGCCGCGGACGCAGGGCAGTTTTGATTCTAGTACGAGTACCGGTATTTAATGAACAAGCGTGGCAAAAAACTAAACTATAAATAAGCACTTCAACAAATACTGATCTTGTTACTCGTTAAGCGACGCGCGCACCTCTTCGCCTTCCGAGGTTCGAAGAATTTTGGTGGGCCAAGGCTTCAGCGGTCAACGCGGAACATGCAACGGCTCGGGGGCAAGGAGTAACCAGCCAGGTAGCGATCGTTGAGCGGCAAGTTTCTCTCCGATCAAGGGCTGCCACGCCAGGGCCGTTTCTACTGCGATACGTACGATGGCCGTTTGACGAATAAAAAACAATACGAGCTACAGTAGTTCCAAGAAACTGCGTAAAATTACACCTTCGGGCAATAAAAAGCGGAGTACGTTGATATTTTCAAAACTAAAGATATCCACATGACCGCATGGACAAGGGAAACATATCGGTGAAGATATTTTTGGCGTGCGAGTTGTAGTTCGCGAGATATGGTCATTGTTCGGATAACTTGGAGAGGCGTTATTTCAGAGGGGATTTAAATTAATATCGTGTAATCTATATGATTTGTATTCAGGCCATATAATCGTCCATTACGAAGAATAATTCGGCACTAGACGTGTTAAAATGATCGCACCAACAAGGGGAAGACGTCCATGGCACTTGTTTTGTTCTGCGAGCCGTACAAGGCTGTTGTAAGAACGCCTTCCAAAGTACTAGAACAATGTATTGAGCTCTTGGGAAACCCTAGGGAAACAAATGCTCTTCACGGGAATCGTTTTTGCGCTTTGTTTCTGACGACTGGACTTTTAAAAAAACATCTATTTTGTGCATGAGGGGCGGTCAAAGTTGCCGAAAAAATCAGAAACAATGGAAAAATGTATATATCTAAAAGCTGAAATGAGCATTTTACGTTTGCTTTCAACACTTTTGTCGAAGCTGGGCCAAGTCGTATACGCTACTGGCCAAGTGGCCCTCCTGGGCGACCCGATTAGAGCACCACGCACGCAAGATTCGAATCCACTCAAACCCCTTTAGTCGCGACGGGAAAACGACGCAGCCAACGTCACGGATTCAACCCCTCTCCCAGGAAAAGCCGCGACCAGGCCGCCTCCTGAAGACCCACCCCTTATTTCTCGCGCAGCGTGGCACTTGCTCCGAGATCCGTACGCCATACTGCTGCCATGCCTTGGCAAGGACCGGCACTTGCTACACCGCAGCACTCAGTCCGCAATCGATCACCACTACTTCGTCGGATACCAACGAGTCCTCACCTGATACTCGCCGCCGCTCCCTCCTCCGCTTCCGCCAGCCTCTTGAGACATTGGTCCAGCTGCTCGCGTAGAGCCTTCGTGGCCTTACCTTGGTCTTCCTCTCGCTTGATTCCCTCCCTCGCCTTGAACTGCACGATTCACCGTGCAACAATCTCAAGCGTTCAGCCAAACATAAAACTAGATGGTGGCCCGAGGCACACCGTAAAGGTGAACCTCGGGCGTGTTCCACCGACCAATTTTCGACCGCGTGCCCGACGATACCCGTGCGTCGGGCACGCAAGCGGGTAGACGTACGTGGAACGAATATTCGGGTTTCCAACGACACGTTCACGTGCAAAGGGCGGCGGGGGAAACCGCCGGAAATGCAGCACGATCATGCCAATGACGACATGAACAACATAATACTGGTATCTATGTCTTTCCTATCCCGCGGCGCTTTTCTTGCCATTTTCCAAGCGCAATTTTTAGAGCACCTCTAAATGACAATATTTTGCGGAGGTATACCTATTGGTTGGCTGTTCATCAAATGATAATACTACTGTAAAGCCCGTCTGAAGGGCAGGGAGCTCTCGTGAGAAAAATAGAGAGCAGGTGCCAATGAATGAGCGTGTGAAGCTGAATGGAAGGCCTACGAGCTGATTCAAGCTAAACACCCGAAAAATTGTCAGCCACGAATGCCGCTTGCAATATGGACTCGAATGCCACATATTTGGTATCATACCGACCGCCATGAACAGCGGAAGAGGGTGACATAGCTGGTTTTTTAGTTGAGGTCCCAGGGCTGGCGCTAGCGGCGAAAACATGTTCCGACCAAACATGGGCCTTAAAAAAGGCCGTATCCATAGGAAGAAACGTTTTGTTTTTCGTTTTTTCTCGACGATCCGGTTTCAGGTACTCCAAGGCATATCTGTGGAGGGTTTCGCGCAAATACTCGAAGAATTGACTGGATAGGACCAATTTGAAGTCATTTTTCCGCCAACAAGTTAAATCTATACTGAAATCAAGTATTACAAGGCAACTGCAAAATACGCATGTTTTCCGCACAAAAGTCCAAATGTCCACGCTGTTTTTGGGAGACAAACCCTGAAATTTTGCACAAGTGTTCTGTGAGCCCCTGTCGACGCCTTCACGAACGGTGTGTGTGTTTTTCTCGCCGGATATTTGGCGTTTCTTAAGGCCCAAAAATCTAAACCCAACTACAAAACCAAATATTTGACGGCAAAACAAAAGACACCGTTCGTTAAAGGGCCAAGAGGCACTCGTAGAACACATGTGCAAAAAATGATAACCTATCTCCAAAAAATGGCGTGAAGTTTCGACTCCGAAGTTTTTTATTGGATTCGCGCAACTGCTGTTCGAATACACGACGTGACGAGGGGAGCCTCGGCAACCTCATTGTGCATGACGCGGGTGAGATTCGAAAATGGGGCGATTATACACCAGTTAGTTGTACGAGCAGCAGTTGTACAGTCCGAGCAAGGGACATCTTATGGCGCCAACGAGCACGATAGGAAAAAGGCAATCCTCTCTTACGTTTCCGTTGCGTACAGGCGAGAGGTCTCGCCGCCCGTGAGCACACGCCGCGCGTGCAAACGGTAGTTGTGGGGTCTCGGCGTTTCCGACAGCTACATTGTTGTACGAGGTTACGCCACGGAGTACTTGCGGCAATATAGAAGAACCCGTTGGTCTGCCGGCAGCACTCGTTTTCGATGTGAACCTCGATCTGAAAAATAAGACAAAAGTGTACAGCAGTGTGGGTGCCGACCGCATCAGACGCTTGACCGTTCTTACGGAAAATTGTTTTAATTAGCTGGGAGTTTTTGCAAGTAGAAACTGAGTCACCACTTGTACCACTATATACTACGAACGTCTCTCCCAAGGTTGGAAGGCGGTACTTTCTCTTGGGGCCACGCATCTATGCTCCGCAACGCCCAAGGCTTCGCCGCTTCGACCAACGCGAAGGAAGCACATTATTCGCATCAAGTTCTTGGCACACACGGACACTCTGATCATCTTGCCTGGAGCTCTTCCTTTTCTTCTTCTGCGGCTTGCAGTTGCTCCAAAAGCTCGTTGTACAGCCGCCCCATCTCGTCTTTCTCTGTAAGCTCCGCTTCCCCAGTCTGTCTTAACTTCGCCAGCTGTGTTTTCACCTTCGTAGTGTTGGGAAACGCGTGGGGGGCAACGGGCGATGCACCTCTGATGCGTTTTGATCAGGGTTCTACTTTCGTTGCGCGCACTCGCTCACGACGCCCCTCAAAACATTTTCCGGTCGAGTGCCTTGGAACCCTCGAAACGAAGGGAGAAGCGGTGAGCGTTTCTAACCCTGTCGTCGCTTTCGGGAAAAGGTTGGAAGCAGGCCCTTTCTTGTTATGGTGCGGGTCGATCTCGGGGATCTCAATTATTTGTCCGGATTGCATATGCTGTGTGTCCTCTGCTCTGCGACCACTCGTTGACGTTAATATGTTTGGCTAAAAGTCATGCTTTCTGCAAGCGTGTCGCACGTTTTTCTGTTTTCGTCTCGTGCGGTACGTCGCCTCCGGTTAGCCGCGCGTTGAGCCTCATTTTTCTCGCCAAATTTCGGCTGTTTCCGGCCCATACATCGTGCCTCTTACCCTCAGTAGGCAACGTTATCCTTCTCACATCGACAGCACCGTTTCGCCGCCCAACCCCCCCTTCCCAAACAGTGGCAGCACCAACGTGCGCTTTGCAGAAACTATCGTTCGGCCCATCAAGCTGCAGTCGAACATACCCACCAGGCAAGCTTCCGTACAAAAACAGCAAAAACAAGCAAGCAATACTCAAACCTACCTCCGTGATTTCCCTTGCTTGTCGCTGGTTGTCCCGCCTCATGTCCGCTGCAGTGGCATCGGCACCCTCGAGATCTTTCCGAAGACCCTCCACGAGCAGGCACGCCTCGCTACGCTCGCGTTCGAGGCACTCGCAGGCGGCCTCTAAGCCCCTGACCTTCTCTAGCAGATCCTGCGGTGTTACGGACGATTAACAATAAATTATTGGATGATGATGATCATGTCGCCGGCCTCGAGGACGGCAGAGCGTGCAACCCCGTCTCCCTAGCGAGTCGGCGGCGCCTTACGTTTCGACTCCCGCCCCCAATTTCGGCTACCGATGGGGCGTTTTCTGCCTGCACACACCCCCTCTACGAACCAGGACCCGTTCCTAAACCCATACCGCGACTCTGGGTTGACTGGTGAATAACGGATAGTCAGTTCTAACGAAAAACGTATGTGCGCAGAATCGATGCCAGTCAGCAACGCCTTTCTTCCAAGGAATGTATGAATACGTTCTTGGAACTATGATAAATTAGTTGGTTCAGAGGTCCCTTGGACTATATATTATTTTAGCTTGGTAGCGCATGACTAGGGGCTCGCCCTGGAGATTTCTGACACAATTGACGCTCCGAACCCAAAGTATACATCTTGTTAGATAGAAATAACTACCCGTTGGATTTCCTTTCAACAAACACATAAGACAACAAGCAACGCAACGCCTTCGGTTCGGCACACCTGCACGTAGTCGAGAAGAGCTTCCTTTTCAGCCGCGAGATCCTCAGCGTTCTCTCCGTTGCCCGCTTGCCCCTCCCCGTTCCTCACCCCCCCTCCAGGTATCTGTGGGGCTGCCGATTGTGCCGAACAGTCCATTCCACGGCCGGTGTTGTTGTAACTGCAAGCGCTGCGCTGCCTGTGCAGGCCGCCGCCGGCCACCCCTGCCTCCATCAACGTATTGGTCGACGGCTGAAGGCGGAGGCGCGCAACTTCAGCTCGCAAATGTTCGGTGGCTGACCTTGCGAGGGCCAGCTCTGCAGTGCAGTCGGGTCTTGTAGCTTCATCGCCCAGAGCGCGCGATTGCTGGAGCTTGATATGCTGGTGCGAAAAAGGGGACGGTGAAGGCGTCGGCGCAGGATTCGGCAAGGCATCGGTGCCTGCGAGGCGAGTGCGATTCGTTCTGCTTGTTCCAAGCACGGCAGTGATTCCTTCAGGACAACGGACACAGGTCGACCCGCCATGTAGTGGGGGGATTGAAAATTTGAGCATGGGGGCGAGAAGGTCGGGTAGGACGAGCGGAAGGGGTGGGGGCAGTAGAAGGAAGGACGAATGAGGGCCCGGGCTCCGCGGAAGCGCAGGGCCAGCTAATGACAAGCGGATACCAAGTGAGGCATGGGAACACGGCAGAGGTTGTCGCACGGGACGGACCGGAACGGCTGGGAGACCAACGTCGCGGCGGGGGCGGTGCCAAAGTCGATCAGACTGGTCAACTCAGGTGGAATAAAGA